>JAEANM010029433.1:0-10182 GCA_017656035.1 Myanophis thanlyinensis | reverse complement strand
CTACTTACAAAATTTTCAAGTTACAAAACGGCTTCCGGAACGAATTAATTTCGTAAGTAGAGGTACCACTGTATTGTAATGTTTTCTCTGAAATGCTGCACCCTTGTGGTTCTTGTAAATATTTCATTTTTGCAGGAACTTTTCTGTCCATAAATCCTAATTTCTTGGCTGCAGGAGGCTTATTCAATCTCTCAAAAGGAAAATTGGCTTGATAGCTTTGCAGTTCTAGCTCATATTAGGGTTGCTCACATTTGATTTACACATAATCAAACATGTGAAAAAGCAAATGTTCTTTAAGGCCCAGTAAACAAGGTCAAGGAGAACTATGGGAAAAAATGAGAAATATATATAAGATAAACTAATGATAACAGATGTAGCCACCAGTTTGAGAATGGTCAATGAAGATACTGAATTGCTGGACAATCTGCTGTCTAGGATCAACAACTAACAATAAATAAACCAGCAATCAAGACATAAGTCACAGGCTTGATAAGATAGCAATGAAGGCTTGCAAAAGATATTCAAATACATGTCTGTACTACAAAGATTAAAATCGTACAGGCAATGCTTTTCCTCTCTCTGCGAAACACTCTACAAAAGCAAAATGGATACTTTGAGATATAGATGACCAAACTACCATATAGTTGACACATTACACAAAGACACAGCTTTGTTGAGAAACCTATAAATCATAAAGCTATAAATATAAAGCTTTGCTGGCTGGGGAATTCTGGGAGTTGAAGTCCAAACATCTTAAACTCGCCAAGGTTGAGAAACACTGCTATAAATGCTGAGAAAGATAGAAGGAACATAGAGGATGATCACAGCATACGCTTGATTACTGTGGCAATACTGTGCTTCAATAAACAAAAAACAAAAAATTGGAGGGCCAGGTTGGAGATAAACCATTCTGAATAAAGCTGTATTTATGTGGTTGCTAAATGATAAAATTGATCTGATAGTAATAATCATTCAGTCAATAGCCAAACAAATACAATACACATAAGCTGAGGGAATATTGTAGAACATAGGTGCGATCACAAGCAATTTCTGTGTAAAATATGGTGAGGTTTTGTTTGTTTCCTGAGGAATCATACAAATTTGAATCGGGGAATAATTTTTCTTCTTGTTCTCAGCTTTACAAGATTGGTAAACTAGAACATGATCACTGATAATCTTCAAACTGCTTTTGTGCAATGGGGATGGAAGCAGAGAAGGCATTCTATTCCAAGCCGATGTTCTCGGGATTAAAAGAGAGACTAGTAGGTTAAAATTTAAAACATAGAATAATAGGATTGGGAAGGAGGTTGGAGATCTCTTAGTCCAACCTTCTGGTCAAGCAGGATACCTTATACCCGTGATGGCGAACCTATGGTACAGGTGCCACAGGTGGCACACAGAGCCATCTTGCTGGGCACACAAGCTGTCAGCAACTTACCAATAGCTGAACATACACACGCGATTGTGCATGCCCGCATGTGCGAATGCAGAGACCCAGCTGGTCTTCAGGCCTCCGCTGTGCATGCGCGCAATTGCAGCAGGAAATCCAGCTGGTCTTCAGAGCTCTCCTGCACATGCACACGATTGCTCATGTGTGCGTGAGTGCCTGCGCACAGCATTGCACATGGAAAAGCTACATGCATGTGCAGATGGTGCAGTTGCACATGCAGTGCATGTGGAGGAGTCGCACACAAGTGTGGATGGGACACACAAAGCACATACTTTTCGGCACTCGGTAAGTAAAAGGTTTGCCACCACTGCCTTATACCATTTTGGTAATATTTTGATATATATTTCTTAAGGAAGATGGCCGAGTGGAAAAACGGAACACAATGAATTTGTAAAGTGCCTGGAAATGAGGGAGGATAGTTCAAGAGTGATAGGGTGGGTTACTGAATCTTTATTTTGTTGAATCTTCTGCTGTATGGGAATGCCTGTTTGCCTCCAGAGCTGACTTTGGTCTAAAGCCGAGCAGGTACTGGTCTAGAATGCCAAAACTTAGGAAGCACCAAAATTGCTCCTTCTTCCAAATCGTTATAAAGATGCAGATTTTCATATCAGCAAGAGGTGCTGCTATCAATCAATGTCATTTGGGCCATCAGATATCCTTGATTTGCAACCATAGGTATTCATAAGTAAAGCACAGAAGGCAGCTTAATCATTCTCCGTATCGCCTGTGTTCTGTTTTATTTACTTTTTTTTTCTTTTCTGTTATTATTTTTAAAACATTGAAATAGTTTATTGTATAATTACAGCAATAGCACTTAGACTTCTATCTATATCACTTTATAGTGCTTTGCAGCCCTCTCTAAGTGGTTTACGAAGTCAGCATATTGCCCCCAACAGTTTGGGTCCTCATTTTACCCACTTCAGAAGGATGGAAGGCTGAATCAACATTGAGCCTGGTGGGATTTGAAGTGCCAAACTGAAGGCAGCCAACAATCATCACAAGTAGCCTGCAGTAGTGCACTCTAACCACTGTGCCATCGAGGTTCAGTTTATATATAGAATTGTAACTGTTTATTGTTCTGACAACATACTCTATGTCTTATTTGTATTATGTTCATTTACTTTTTAAGCACTTGTTATGTATTTTTTATAATGCGTACATTTTTCTGTTTTGTTACATTTGCTTTTTTCTGGACATAAATTGTTTCAATTCCTACCCTATAGGGCACTGCAACAAGAACAACTAGACACAAGAACAGCTTTTTCCTGAACACCATCACTCTGCTAAACAAATAATCCCCTCAACACAGTCTATTTATTAAGTCTGCATTACTATTGTTCTCATCGTTTCATCACCCACCACCCCACTATCACTATAACTTGTTGCTTGTATCCTTTTCCTTTAATGTACACTGAGAGCATATGCACCAAAGACAAATTCCTTGTGTGTCCAATCACACTTAGCCAATAAAGAATTCTATTTTATTCTATTCTAAATTTCAAAAGCAATAAAAATATTTATAAAAAATATTTTTCCTCTTCCTTGTGGTTTCTGGTTTAGAGTCCATATTGCCTGTGGAAGCTTCTTTCCACAGGTAATACGTACTCTAAACCAGAAAACACAAGAACACTCAAGACTATAACAGGAACCCCGATTGTACCTCTTTCCTAACTTTCCCAACCATTCCTAACTTATTTCCTAACCTATCCTCCCATCTTGTCTAGACTACTCTCCTGCCCTACTATCAATCACAGTCACAGGTGGTTGTATAAGCATTTCACTGCATATCATACCATGTATCACTGTGTATGTGATGAATAAAATTTGAATTTGAACTTGAAAAACACTTTTGGCATTTTTTCATCTAAAGCAAACAAGATTTTAAAAAGCTGCTGTGGAAACTGAGCCTTGTAAAAGCCAAAAGAACCACCAAGACTATCCTACTAACTGACAGGGTAAGCCACTAGAATATAAACTGAGAACAAAACTCACTCTTTACTAGCACTGATGATGTCACCTAGTTTGGGTAATGAAACATCTGCAAGAAAACAACCAAGCTCAAAAAACATCAGTGGTGGGATGCAACCAGTTTTATTACCGGTTCGGTGCATGTATGCTTTGCTGCGCAGCTTCTAAAATGCAAGTTTTTCCTTACCAGAGGCAGCCTGGGTGAGTAGGAAGGCTGCGGAGGCACACAAAACAGCTGTTCTGCACGATTCAGGTGAGGAAAAAAGAAAAAAAGGGGATATAGGACAGGAAAGGGCAGAATCGGGTCAAACGTCATCACCACGACTGGTTCTGTAGAATCGGTGTGACTAGGCTGAATAGCACCACTGGAGAGCCTCAAGGTTCCCTCAGAATTGAAACCACTTATTCTTGACTGTTTTTTTGTTCAATAATTCCTGCTTGATTCTTTTTGAAGGGGAACGATGATACTCTAGGGGGACCATTAGAGTGGAAGTTGCAGCTAAAGAATTTGGCAATGTAGCAATTAAAATTGCAATGGAAGGACTTGGTTGCATGCTGTCTTTAGCTTGTCAGCACATCCAAAGCTGTCTTTCTCATATTTCATTGCAAAAGAGTGTATTTTCAACCCATCATATTAGAAACTTTCAGAGACAGGATCAAAATGAACATTGTGCCAGAAATTTCTTCTCTCTTCCCAGTTCATTTGACGGGGAGATAAAATGTCTTCAATATATTTCTTTCAAGGGAGAAAAAATATCTTGGTAGGCAGTTTTTGCACATCTTGAGTTACAAAATGGCTGATGAACAAAGTTCTTTTTAAAATTGTATAATCATGATAATTGTATAATCATTGATCTAGGGCCTGATTGGATTCCTGGGCTTTAATTAAATCATAGGATTTGTTTCCTATGAGATTTTTCACTTTAATAAAGCTGTCCCTGACACATATCCAGAATGGAAAAGAATTGGGATAGGCAAGGAAAAGCTATAGCATCTACAACAACTTGAAATGATAAAGCTCAACAATACCACCAAAAGGCATCAGAAAGTCTAGGGAAATGCTCAGTGAGAATGATATAGGAAAACAGAAGCATCTTTCCTGTAGGAAGAAAATTTCCAGGAAATTTTGGAGAACAGATTCAGTACAGTATACATCCAAGGTTTCCTTTCATTCTGCAGCCTGCACAATCAAATTGACCATAGTGCTTTTCCAACCTGAGCAAACTTCATAATGAAAGATGAAACTGGCTATTTGCAATCACTGTTTTAGACTCTGAGCCAAGATTAAGACTATTTTTGTGAAATATTCTCATTGTTGATATTCACCACTGATACAGTGATATACTCAGTTGCTAATAATATCCAGCTATAAAACTAGCGGACAAATTATTTATCAAATCTATTTAAAAATAGTTTCAGTAGTTATGTTTCTTAGATCACAGTTATCCAAAGCCAAATCATGCTTTTCATTACTTAACCAAATCCTAAGAGATTAGTGTATTTTGGATGATTTAATCAATCATGTAATAGTTCAGATCCAGATTTCTGTTGAGGGGAACCATCTAATGAGTGCTCAGGGTAAATAAGCATTGTACAATAAAACCTAACTCTACAATAAGCGTTTCCGAATTCTGACTTTAAATGCTAGATACCCATCCTTGAATTGACAAAAACTAGACTGACCATATAGGACCACCCCGAGGTCCATGGCAGATGTAAAAAGTGGTAAAGTTTCAAGCACCTATGTAAGCGGCCTGGGTTTGAATCCCAGAAGGGTATGGCTAGCTGATGAGAACTAAACAGTTTGAAATATTATACTAGTCTCCCTTTATTTCTTTGTCGGTAACTTTAAATTCATTTCAAGTACCTAGTTGCATACATCCCAATGTTATGGTAGATATCACTGACACCTTCCCAGCAGATGTCCCTGCTGGTTTGTATCTTGCCTCAATTGTTTTTGTTCTGACTTACTGCAGAATGATGGCACTTCCTTGGTTAGGGGCTAGCAAAAGGATTGATTCATTCTTCCAACTTCTTCTCATCCCCAACCCATAACTGAGGCAGTTTAGTTCCTAGTTTTAAAGTAGTGCTTTCCCTCTTATTCTGGCATAATTCGTGTTATGGACATATTTAGTTATTTGCCACATTTGAATCATTCATGTTTATTTATTCCAAAACTGTAGTTCTTTTATCCTTTAAAAATAATTGTTATGGTTTCAGATACCATCTTAACATTACTTTGCTTATAATGACACCTACTGGTCAGAAAAGCTAAAAAGAAATTTCTGCCTCCAGTTCATCAATCCTTTATTTTGAACTGTCAAATTTTAGAGTAATGATTGGGGAAAGCATGTTAAAGTCCTTATATAGTTAATTATTTTACTTTACTTTATTTTGTTTAATTTTAATTTATTTTATTTATATAACTCCCATCTTGCTGTCCAAAGTGTCTTATGCTGCATAGAAAATTGGAATTTCCAAAACGGATAATATAAAGATTCTGATATAAGGAATTTGGACAAAATGTATATGAAAATATGGATTTATCAGTATCCATGAATGTTCATTTTAATTATACAATACTCTAGTCAATATTTGGCTTTAGTTGACAGTCCTATTACTAGTTCTACTAATTAATTACTATTAGTAGAACTAGTAGTTCTACTAGAACTAGTAGTTCTAATTAAACTTTGTTGCTTGTATCCTTATGATTTACATTGACTATTGTTTCCTAACATGATTTGATTGCTTATTTGTATCCCATGACTATCATTAAATGTTATATCTTATAATTATTGATGAATGCACCTTTCTTTTTATGTACTGAGAGCATATGCACCAAAGACAAATTCCTTGGGTGTCCAATCACACTTGGCCAATAAAGAATTCTAACGTAATCTAATCTACTAATTAATCAGCACAGATTTAACATCACTATCCTGAACACCAGTTATTATTGTTTCCATTGTGTTAATTGTACAATACCCTAGTGACCTAGTCAATATTTGGCTTTAGTTGATAGTTCTATTAATTAAACAGTATAGGTTTAATATAACTTTCCTGAACAACAGTTATTATTGTTTCCACTGTGTTGTTCAACCAGATAGTCCTGACCTATTCCAAAGACTTGGTATCAAGCACCAACAACATGTAACTGGGGCATTAGGGAGGTTTGCAGCCAAGATGGCAACCACAGTGGTGTGGTCAAAGCATCATCCATTTTCATGACAAATATTTTGTTTGGGGACCATAGTCTGTGGACATCCTTGTAGGGAAGCTGGGCTTGTATTGCAGACATTTTTTGGCATCTTCCCAACAGCAAGCCATGAAGTTGTCATTTCCTGTCCCATTTGCTTTTTTCTTCCCAAGCTAAGCTGTAAAACATACAAAGATACACTGCCACACACACATACAGACATAGTGTAGGTATCATACATTTTTCCCTGATCCCTTTTGTTTCTCTATTTTTAATTCACCTTAAAACAATGGAATGCCCTAAGAGACATATTTTTCTACCTCTTCTTGGCCTCAGAAAAGATTAACAACTGAACCATAGTCAGCATTTTTCCTGATGTAGTTTAATGGAAGGAGTTAAGCCCCATGAATAGATAACAGTATATTTTTGAGAGCTATATCTAATCCTGTTTTGGGTTTGTTGATTGGGTCCACTGACTGCACTGTAACCTGAAAACTAAATAAACATGTATTTATGTGGTACCAGGAGCCTCAAATCAAGGTTATCTATATTTATGGATCTCTATGCTAAAGTAATCTCCATTACATTCAGTGGGAACTTTTCAGGAAAATGTATCTAGAATAAAATGCTGACTGTGGCTCAATTAATCTTGTTCTTGATTGTAAAATTGTAAAATTACATGTAATCCCATTGTAGTTTCTGATTGGATCTAGTTTCATATATCTTATGCAATTGCTAAACTAAGAACAATTAGCCTATGTTCTCATATGTGCAAATTAAAAATATATGTGAATTTGAAAACATTAAAATAGATTATCTATTATTTAAAATAATTGTTAAACACATTGTTAGAAGAAAACTTAATTTATTGTTAAATTGTTTTTTAAAAAACATCTAATGTAAGAGCATAGACCAATAATTTATTTACTACTTCTTTCCTTGATTGAAAATTACTGCTGACTCAACAATGTTTTTATGAAATTATTTAAATAGCATGAAAATATTAAGAGCCACAGGTTTTTTTAATATTAAACAATGCCATCTCCAAACCATCATTCACAGCTTTATATACCACTAATTATCATACAGATTACATAATTCAATAAGCGTATTTCAATCCAAACTTCATTTCTGAATGGAGGCAAAACCCCTTGTTATCACTGATAAAAATTGATTTAAAAAATAAACATGGTGCAATTCGTTATATTTTTAGTTGTTTGAATTTTTTAAAGTGTATTGCTATTCTTGCTTTCTAGTCTAATTAGTTGAATAATTTTCCATTGAGTTTCTTTACAGAGTAACAATTCCTAGGATGTTTTGATAAATTGTTAGAATCCCAGAGTGGAAGATTAAATCATTTAATCCTTTGCCTAGTTATGTCATTTCATTCACAAATCCTAAATTATGTCTATTGAATCCTCATCACTCACACCTAACATGCTACACTGCAATCAAATAACAGCATGAAGTTCATTCAGACAATAAAATGTAATATTAATGTATTAACTACAACTCAGAATAAATCTGATTGATTATATCCTATTGCAATTCAATTACATTTTACATTATTAATTATATTCTTAATAAAAAGAGAATGCCTTGCCTCTCTAACATAGTCAAACTGCAAGAAAACTATTATTTAAAATAGATGAATCAAATAATTATACAAAAATATTGTATCACTAAAATCAACTTTATATCCTGATTGGATTTAAGTATTTTATTTCCTGTTCTGTTTCTTCTTATCCTCTCACTACTTACACATACTTTACATTTACTGTTATTTTATATAAATCCCTAGGTTTTTATTTGGGATTTATTTTATAGGAGCAAGATTATATATTGTAATTGTCAGGAATCATAATAATGGCTATTCTATTCTGTTCTATTCTATTTTATTCTACTCACAAGTCTTTCCATAAAAATTCCTACAATTTAAAAAAAAAGGGCAATATTTTAAATGAGTTTTGCATCCATATCAGTGTCAACTAATACAGCAAATTATCCTTCCTTTAATTTCTTCTTACTTCCCGCCCCCTTAAAGGCTGTGGTGGTCTGAAGTTTTTCAGCATGCAATAGGCATTCTCTCCTTCACCAGTACACAGGAGGTTGCGAAATTTAGATAGCTGTGGATGAAAAAAGTACAAAATTCAGCAAGAATTAATGTCAAAAATGCATTCCACATGCACATAATTTTCTTCCTGGCAACACATATTACTATAAACCTGTGCTTTTTTATGACCAATTAGTTCTACTTGAATCCCACAAAGACATAACTACTAAACAACAACAACAAACACAGAGTTAATGAATGACAACTTATTATGAAACAGTGCCGAACCAGTTGGCATCGCAGTGAAAACGGTCATGGTCTAGCGGAGCTCCACTGAGCTCCGTGAATTCCAGTTGGTATCTGCATGCCAAGAGATGCAGGGTCAAGCCACCATCTGCATGCCAAGAGATGCAGGGTCAAGCCTACAGGATCAAGCCACCCTGGAGGGGTGCTTCGTCAATTGTGAGGAAACAGCAATTTCCTCGCTAGATCCGAAGAAACTCTCCCGAACAGCAGCAAGAGATGATGGCCATTTTGGCAAGTCACAAGCTGTGACAACTGGGACAATAAGATTATGTGCTGGACAGATGTGTGAACAGAGCATTGAAACTGGGTGAGATGACTTTTACTTCTCATTCTAAAGATGTAAGCCAAATAAAAGATTTTTTTGTAAAAAAGGTATCTCCAACATTAAGAAAGCAGCAATCAGATTCATGGTGAAAGATTAAAGAACCAGATGTGAAAGAAATGTCTAGTGGAAGCTTTAAAATATAGAAAAGCTTTAAAAGATAGAAAGTGTTAAAAACATTTAACATTGTTAAATGTTAAATTTAACAACAAGCTGAAAAGTAACAATTGAGATAAACTGCTTCTTTTTCTACTTTTCCTTCTATTCTCCCTTGGTCACATTGGAATCTTGGTGAAAATTGAATAACCTTTAATATATCAAACTATTACAAAATGACCTAACAGGAGACAATAAATATATTGTATGAAGAAATGTTATTGATGCTTAAATGTATTTATTAGAATATGACAAAGAATCATAGGGAGATGATGGCAATGTTTAAAGATACAGACGTGAGTGTAGAAAATTCCCAACAAATAGAAAAAAGATGAACAAAATACTCAGAAACTAGACAGAACAGTGGAGGAGATAGATAACAATAAATTAAAAGAAGATAAGGACACTTAAGAAATAGTAATAACATGTACTATGAAACAAACATAATTTTTTAAAAGCTTACAAAAGAAAATGAAAAGAAAGACCTCTCAAAAATAATGAAAGGATTGAAAGGAATGAAAGTCAATAAATGATGAAATCTTAAAGAGAGCAAGAGGTGAAGGATAGAGATAAAATAGTTTCTAATATGGTAACTTATTAGAACTTAGGAAAAAAAGGAAGTAGACGGGGTGGGAAAATAGTATTATTTTTGGGAAAATAGTATTACACATATTGATATATAATAGAATTTACTATAATCACAATGTGCACATTAAGGTTGGAAGTTGAAA
>JAEANM010029432.1:0-10182 GCA_017656035.1 Myanophis thanlyinensis | reverse complement strand
CAGGGAAGTAAGGTTTTTTCATGTTTTTATGATAGAACCAATTAGAAAATTATATTGATTACTCAGAAACAAAAAATGTGTTATACTGTGTAATTTACATGTGAGAGAGCAAGAAATATGGCGAATCTCTATGGCAACAATTGTGCTAATTCAAGAGGCCAAAAATGTGGCAGATTGTATTTTTCCTGCTTCTACCACACTGCTTTGCAAAGCCTCTGTAAGATTACATGGGCAATCCGAGCCTTCCTTTGAAGTGTAGTATGAAGCCCTTTAAACCGTGTGAGCACCAATGTTCCTTCACCTTTCAATTTGGTAACATTGATTCATATCATGACGTATTTCAGGATTTTAATTCACTCATCCCTGATCATCAGTGTAGAGTACAGTGTCACTTTATCAAGTATGTCTGTGCTTTTATTCCACTAAAGAAATAGCCAAATCATATACTGAGTTAGCAGGGAAAAATCTCTAACCTGCAGGAAGGAAATGTAACTAGCATTACATGTTTCCAAAACACAATATTGAGATCAATTAAGAAAAGTCTTACTCGCTGTCAGAAATACAGGAGGAACATTTTTCATAGCAATTTTCCTTCTTGAAATAAAGTATGGTTAAAAAAAAAGCAATAATTGAGGAAAATGGATTTAATAAGGAAAAAATGAAATTGCAGGAAATCCATGCAAAACTTTCCAGCTCATACCAACCAGGAAGACAAGTGGTGTGGAGTCTTACCTTAGGTCTTTTCTTACTGATCTTGCATTAGTCACATTATCATTGGTGTAATGCCACTCTAAGGGGAACAAAATGGTGGCATTTTCAAAAGATCTTCTCCTTCAGATCTTAACATCTGGATAGGTTGACATTGGGAAAGTAGTCAGTCAGATAGTCTTATACAGGTCTTTTCAGGTCAACATAAAATCATAGCTGGGAAACTGCTGGAAACCATTGTACATCTATTAATATGGGTATCATATTCAATATAGGTAATATGTATTGATTAGTTGCCAGTGGCCACATTTTGCACCAAGTAAAGCCTGTGGATACTTTTTTAACAGAAGTTCTTACACTATTGGTCCATTGCAGTATTCAAAATGAGTTCAGGTATGACTAACTGTTGAAAATCTTAACATTTAAGGAATGGTTTCATCTGAATCACTAGATTTGATTGACTTTCTGCTTGTTAGAGCTGCTACTAGCCATCTTAATATTATGAGCTGTGGTACCGCTATGATTCAAATGCAATATTGCAGGCTCACTGTTCATTGCCAGGAATTCAGTGCTGACCAGCCCAAAGTTGACTCAACCTTCCATCCTTCTGAACTTGGTGAAATGAGGACCCAGATTGTTGGGGGCAGTATGCAGACTCTGTAAACTTCTTGGAGAGGGCTGTAAAAGCACTATGAAGTGATGTTGCTTAGTATTAACTGACAGCCAATGAACATTCCTAAAATGCAGTTCTTTAAGTTATGTGTTGCCCTATCCTGCAAAAGTTGATTCTGATCTCTGAGTCTTGTTTTCTCTTAACTAACAGCACCTCCCTGGATTTACTGTCAATTTATCCTCTCTTATATCAGAATCAAATTTAATCTATTGTATGTTCCAGCAACTCTATCAATTTTACTAAAACCAGATGTTAATATACAGGTAGTTTACGCTAGAGACAATTGTCAGGGTATCAGGAATTGTGATGTTCATTCTACAGAAAAGATATTGAATTGTAATAGCTATAGCATCTTGAAATCAGGGATTGTTATTTGTTTGTTATACTGTATTTATATCCTATTTCAGTCCTGGGAGTTCATTACTATCTAAAAAGAAACTAAAAGTGAAATAAAAAAATAGTAAACTCTGCAGTGCAGAGAGAACAAATAAAGAAACTTTGGAATTTATTTAAAAAATGTTCTCACTGGAATAATTTGAAAAGAGCCCATTTGTAATTATATATCAAGGTTCAAATGAATTTTAATACTTATTAAAATAGCTCATAACAAAGAACTTTTTTCAAGGTAGCATTTTGAAACATGTGGTCCGCAAACCTTTGGATCATTTAAGGAAAGAGAGTATAAGACTAGGGATTCCGGTCAATTGGCTCCTTCAATATCAAATGCATTAAAATATTATTGAAATCATATGATAATTTAACTTAAACTTAAGTTTTAAGTAAAGCTCTTTGGGATATATGTGTATCTAGCTTTGTCCAGGTATTTTTCTTGACAGAGCAATTAAACAGTGAAACAACCTGCCTCCAGAAGCTGTGGGTGCTCCAGCACTGGAGCTTTTTAAGAAGAGATTGGACAACAATTAGTCTGAAAAAAATATAGGGTTTCCTGCCTGAGCAGGGGGTTGGACTAGAAGACCTCCAAGATCCCTTCCAACTCTGTCATTCTTTTATATCTTACTGAACACCAAAAGCCTCATTTTCAGTTTGTCACCTAATCATCTGGAGACTCCATATATATCAGTGTTCTGGCATCTGTTTTGTTTAATACTCAGTAAGAACATGCCCATAATGATCTGAAAGGAAACCAGTGGGGCTCTTTTTACATTCTTTCAGAGTTTCATAATAATGATATACAACTGGCTAAGTGTCATGTGTAGACATATTTCCGTAATGTAAGTCAAAAAAGAACAAGGGATTCTTTCATGATTTTTTTTCCCTGTTGCAATATTTCCATGTACTTTGGGCTATAACTGACAACCAATGAAACCTGAAGATGAGGAATATTATGAGGACAAAATTTGTTTTTTCAAGTGCATAGCAAGGATGTTCTGTCTTTGATCCAAAGACTGAGTAATGTCCTGGAGTTGTGCTTACCTCAACAGGTGCACTTAAGTATAAGAGGCATCCAAATGAATGATGTTTTTCTTTCCATGCTCAATTTCAACACATACTAAACTGCTTTTTCTCAAATAAGAACTATACTTTTTCCAAATCTATTGCAAACAGTAATGGCTTATATTTGCTGTGCTCTTCTCTGCGAAGGATTATAAAAACCATTGCTGATGGGGGGGAAACATAACCCATGCTATGTTAATAATAGTACTCTCATAGCTGAAAAATGCAAATGAACTGGACACTCCATAATGAAATCAAATTCCAAAGTGGAAAAAATGGGTCCAAGATGTCAGAGTTTGCAGCATTCAGAAGCACACACAAGTAACTGATTCAGCAGGATTCAATTATATATTTTCCTTTGTATATAATATAATATGAAGTAAATATACAATACCAAAAGGCAGATTCCATGTGGTAGCAAATACAGGGAGAGGAGATTCCGTTTCACTTTCAGTTCAGAGCTTGCTCAGGCTATTTTCAGTTTCTTGAGCTGCAGAGCTTAATACAGACAAAGTGAAACTCCTCTATACAGGGCAGTTAAACTAAGCCTAAGCCACGCCCAGGCTCCTTGCTGTTTCAGTAAAATACTGTTTCAGTTTCCAAAAAAGCTCCCATTGGCTGATCTGTTGCTATGCCTGCTCATTGGCTAACTTTTTTTTACCATGGCTCTCCCAAATCATGAACTCTCACATACTGACATAGGATTAAATGTAAAGAAGACCAAAACAATAACAACAGATAAGGCAACCAGTCACAAAAATGGTAATGACAGTTTTAAAATGGTGGAAGCTTCTGCCTGTTAGGATTGACTGCCAACCATAAGGAAGCCAACAGTCAAGACTGATACCGTATAATAGCCCTTTGTCTGATAATAATGAATTCCTCAGAATAGATATTTGGATTCCATGATGTGGGTGGACAGATAAGAATTATGCAGATGATTGTTTTCTATGTGGCACTCAATGAAAGTGAAAATTGGACTTTGAAGAATCAGGATATAAAAAGCATTGACACTTTTGAGCTTCGTTGGAGAAACACCATGAATAAGAAAACAAATAAATCGTTCATAGAGCAAATCAATACAGAGTTCTCACTTGAAGCACAACAAATTACTTCCTCATCTGTATGATAACCTTTCGGGTATTCAAGATGCAAGCATTTCAATCTTCAATATTTTTTTTTCTGTAGGCTAAAAACACCCAGAACTTTTAATCATTCTTTATAAAATTTAGTTTACAGACTCTTCACCATTTTGATGGTCCATCACTGCAATCACTTCAATTTGTTATGGTCCTTTTTGAATTGTAGAGACTAGAACTGGACACAATTATCCAAATGGATCTGATCTAGGTAGAACAGAGTGATATAGTTACATTTTCTGATCTCAGTTCTATGCTTTATTTTCCTATTTAGCAGTTGCATCACACCATGGGCTTTTGTTTAATCTGTTGACAACAATGCCCAGATTGCTTTCACAGGTATTACTGCCAAGCCAAGCCAAGCCAAGCCAAGCCATATATTTGTTCCTCATATTTTTTTCCTACACAAATGCAGATGGGCTGGGGTTGGTAAAATATGCTGCATTTCTCCTCTTGAAAAATGATTAGTCCGTTTGTACAGATCAGTCCACTCCTGCACACATACAGCTTTAAAAGAAGTTTTTCCCTCCTTACTAAAATGGAAAATTAACTCTCTACCTTTCTCTCTCCTTTATTAGATTTTTAAGTTTCCCTAACTACAGAAGCAAAGCCAGGAGCACTGTTGATGTACCAGCAGTACTAAATGGAATTCATTCCATTTGCTCCATAGAAATAATCAGATGCTAGGATGAAGAGCAACATTCATTTTAATTTAACCTTGTGCTTTAGATAAGAAATGTTCAAATTAATATTTGCTGAAATTGAATAGCTGGAACATAGGTTTTTACTTAGTATATTTTTGTGGTGATTGATCCAAAATATTTGTTGATTGGGCTGAAATTTTGACAGAAAGTATTTTGAACACAAAGGATCGGTCTAAAGTAGAGATGAAATTCAGCAGGTTCTAGCAGATTCGCTAGAACCAGTAGTAAATTTTCTAAGCTGTTTGGAGAACCGGTTGTTAGAAAAAAATCTCTTTCTGTTTTTTTCCATTTTACGAGGTTGATCCTGTAAGAAGGCAGGAAAAAAACATTCTTGTGTTGTTTCTAGCCTAATTTTTATTGCCTTGCCTACAGAAACTGGCCACCCAGTCACATGACCACATCCACAGAACCAGTAGTAAAAAAAATTGAATTCCACCACTGGTATTAGGGGTGGTATTAGATGCAAGTCTCAAGATGAACATAGAACATTAGAACATAGAACAGATTCTTGGTTCTGTGTTCTAAGATGAGAAGGAGGAAATGTTAGGAAGCATGGCTGTGCCAAGCTTTACAGATTTCTTTGCATTGATGATGCTTCAATCACCAATTGGAATATCATCAGTGAAAAATTGTGAACCATCTTTGAATTTTCCACACCAAGCCAAGCATCATGGCCTCTGATTTAAAATATGAAACAAAACTACCTCAGTGATTCAGCTGGTGTTACTCCTCCAGCCTTGTCCAGCACTTTTGAAAGCATTAAAGAGGCTCCAGTGTATGTGCAACAGCACCTTCCATTTGCTAGATATACTGTCAAAGGGAAGCAAATTAATTAAAAGAGGGAACTGTATCATTATTGCATTTTGATGAGCTGAATATATTTTTGTGAAATTTATAACAAGGCAATTTGTGACTGTACCACACAGGCTTATTAGACTGGCTTAATTTGATTAGAATGTGGTAGTCACATTAACCTCTGACTGCTAACAGAGCAAGGAGTCATACAGCACTTTATAAATGATCTAATTTATTATCACCTAATGTACTCATTAGACTTTAAGATGACACAGCATTCTTTCATGAATTAATTACATTTGTTTCTGCTAGGTGAAAATCTGATTTCATACCATACAGAGATGGAAAGGGCCATTTAGGCCACCCAATCTATCCCCTTATTCGATGTAGTCATTCAAATTAAAGTATCCCGGAAGATTGGTAGCCTAGCAGTCCTTGGGTGAATATATTCTCTAAAAAGAAACCCATCACCTCTCTGTATAATTGATTCCACAATCAAATTGTTCTTAGTTTTCTCTAACATTCAGTTGAAATCTGCCTTTCTATAGCTTATTTCTATAAACTTATTTTTTGTCCTGCACTTTGGAAGGCAAAGTAAGCTGATTTACTTACTTAGTGAAGATATTTCTACTCTGCCACAGAAAAAAATAGCTCTCAAGGTAAGGCATTCTTTAAAAAATGCATTTGCCAAAAATTGCAGTAAGAAACAAGGAAGGTAGTGGAAGCTTGAACGTCATACCAAAAGATATTAACAAAGATCTAAAATAAAATGATACACATACCAGAAAAGGAAACTGAAACAATTTCCAAAAAAGGGTAAAGAGGATGAGTGGAAATTAGAAACTCCCTTGATAGGCCTCAAGGTAGCTTTCCTAGAGTTGCCTCACGAGATGGCTGGCATAGAAGTCTAATAAATAAATATATAAATAAATTTAAAAACTTTTATTTTGTGGTTATCAGTTTCTTCCTTAGAAATAGTGCTTAGACTTATATACTGCTTCACAATACTTTACAGCTCTCTCTCTAAGTGGTTTACAGAGTCAGCATACTGCCCCCAACAATTTGGGTCCTTATTTTACTGACCTCGGAAGGATACAAGGCTGAGTCAACCTTGAACCTGGTTAGGATTGAACTCCTGGCAGTGGGAATCCTGCGTTAGCCTGCAATACTGCATTCTAACCACTGCACCACCATGGCTCTTTCTAATAGTTTGTTCAGTTAATGACTTTTCAGAATTGGATGTACAGTAGATGACTTTATGCTTGTGGACTCCCTGTACATGAATTCTAGAAAGACAACCCTAATTTGTAATGATGTCCACCAAAAAAGGAAAGTGAACAGGAAATGGAAGAAGATATAAAGACAAAAATTATGTGGAATGTCCAAATTTTACTTTTGAAGGGAAGGAAGGACGGTATGCATACTCTAGATATGTTTTGAAAAATATGCTGAACTATCTTCCACTGTGCCATCTTCAGCAAGAATATTCTTATCTACTATGCACAGAGCTCTTGATTCTGAAGACATGAGGTTTAACTCATCTTCGAAATCTTGCAATCTTTGGCCTTCATCCCAAGAGCAACAAAATCCCAGGCAAAATTCCAGGGATCTTATTTTATATAAATATGTTTGGCCTATTCTTTGGCATTTGGAATAAAAAGGTCCACTGAACTCAGATGTTTCTCCTGTATAATCACTTTGCTGGTCTAACGATGATTTGCTTTCCTGATTTTTTTTTTAAATAAGGCATTAGAAGGAACAAAATTCTGAATTTGTGAAAAGTATTGGGAACAGTTCAGACAGAAAACCAAAATAAAACTGTCTTTGTCTTTTTCTTATATGTTTCCCATCTACATTTTAAATGTATTTATATCCTGTACAATTCAAAGAGGCTGCTAATTATTATTGTTTTTATTGTTATTTTTATTCCCTTATTATTTTACGGATTGATTGTGTAGTAAAGAAAACTTTAATATACTAGAGTCAATCCTGACATGTTTTCTTCCATCCATTATGTAGTAAAACTATAGTTAATCCTCAGTTAAGGACAACAATTGGGACCAGCAACTTGATCACCAAGCACTGCAGTCACTAAATAGAAAATCATGTGACCGCAACAGGCTTACTTCCCCTTTGGTTGTTAGGCGAATCATTGCAGTCATTACTGAAATACTATGTAAATGCAATTGTCATTTTACTTCCACATCTGTTAATTTTATTTGTCACAGGTGGTTGTGAAGCATATGAAGGGTGATTCCTTGTTCACAGCATGTTGTGATGATGGTAGATGCATCTCAGGTTGCAAAGTGCCCAAATGGCAATCAATTCAATTCAATCCTTTATTGTCAATGCACAACATGTATGCAGTGAAATCACGTGAGGGTGGCATGCTGGGATGGTCATAAATTCAAGAATTTGTCCGAAAGGTGTTTTTTTTAAATACAGTTGTAATTATGAACAACTATTTAATCAAGCAGTAGGTTAGTGAGGGCTGCCTATATTTGTAGATTAGATATAGAGCAGTGGCATTTCTGATATTTGAGTGATGAGAAAATATATGCTTACAGAAGCAAAGCTAAATTTACTCTGATTTAATTTAGGTGGAAATGAATTAAATTCAGTAAATGCAACAATACCCAGAATGTTCATTTTGGTTCATTTTTATCAAAGGCTTTTGAGAGGGGCACTTGTGGGCCTGGGAACTATACCCCTGATCAACAGAGCAAGTTAATAATTCTGGGCAACATGAATTGTAACTGAAGAGGTGGAATGGATGTGTTCATATAGTAGTCTCTCTTTTGATCTTCCTTGGTCAAAAGTATACGTCTAAATTGCAGCAAATAGAAATAAGGCAACAATGTGCATTTTGAGAAGGTAGAATTAATACAAAGGAAACCTTGAGGAGATTTTAATTCAAGATAATAACATTGAATCTAATTCAGGACAGCAATCACACACACACTGCTGCTTGATATATATTTTTAATGCCCCATCCTTATCTGATTCTGTTCTCTCATATAAATGTCCTAGAGGAAAACGGCTGTCTTTCTCCCTAAAAATCCAGCACAATGGGCCAGCCTGTAGGAGCTGCTTGTGAATGACAAATGAAGAAAGTGCATGGCGGTGAGAATGGATGTATTGTGGTGGTGATTTATTTTCCCTCATTTGCCATTGTTTTCCTTGGAGCAAATCTACACAGGTTGCCCTTGCTGATTCAAGGGACAGAGGGAGAGAGGGAGGGAGAAGGAAGCAATTAAGATGCGCTGCCCCAATATTCATCAAGGAGCCTGAGCACTTTGGCTCCCTGTCTCAGTTGGCTACTTGCCCACATGGAAGCAGACAGTGATGGCCTGCCAGGAATAAGACATCCCATCTCCTGAAAACTGATGGCTGTGTAGATCTCTCTCTCTCTCTGTGTGTCTGTGTCTGTGTGTGTGTGTGTGTGTGTGTGTGTGTGTGTGTGTGTGTGTGTGTTTGCAGACGCTCCAGCTCAGAAGACAGGCTCTAAAGGTTTCCATGTAATAGCTTGAACTCTGGTCTATATGCCAATTCCCAAATAGAAAAGACCCTGCTTACTCCCTGCTTTCCCCCTGGTTTTGTGACCTGTTGTGTTTTGTTGGCAGAGGGAGACCCATTGGGGCACGCCCTGGAACAGCACAGAATTGCCTAGGCGAGACCAAACCTGCTGCCACTTGCATAGACAACGGAGCTCCCCCAATGTTAACTCTTACACAGCTGATTTTGACTGCCTTCTTCATCTCTGCTCTAGCTGGGCATCTCCCTTTCAAAGTGGAGCAGCTGACAGACAAGGATTGATGTTTTTCTACTGGCTGGACTTGACTTGGTTTATTTAGAAACTTGCTTCTGCATTTGAGAAATTCTTAGTGACTTCATTACAGCACAAACAGCAATGATGGGTTGCTCAAGAGTCATTATTAGTAAGTAAACAGAACTAGCCCAGCTTTTGTTTGAGGTATGGCACAACAGCCATCAAGTAAGAAGATTTGTGCTTTATTGGAAACGGCAGAGTGTAATTTTTACTTGAACAGAAATCCAGTCATCCTTCTAGAGCACATTGTTCCATCCATATGAGAAGCATGGTTTCATATAGTACTTTTCGGGATGAGGTGAACACTTCTTATATACCTTCTAAGGGTCTGCAAAAGAGACCACCGATATTCATTGGCTTCCAAGCTGAATTCTCATTCTCTGATTATCCATTCTCAGAGGTGAAAATTTGCTCAAATTTGAAAAGTAAGAAGGCAAAGTAGACTCTCATATCCTTCCAAATGGAAATTCTCTGGTCACTGATCATAGACTTAAAATTTGTACTTATGGAGCTGACAGGAAATAGTGCCATGTTGGGTATAAAAATGTATCTAAGATTTTCATTGGCTATATATTAGCTTTTACATTTATGCACATTATTTCAGTGGTTTTCAACTTGTGGCCTGCAGATCCCTGGAGGGCTGTGATGTCATTGCAGGGGGTGTGGGAAGGCTTGAAGAAATGTTAAGATTTAAATCTTGAGTTATGTCTTGTGGGCCCATGGTCACAAAACCTATTTAAAGGGGTTAGGGTTAGAGTTAGTGGTGAAGAAAAGGTTGGGAACCACCGCATTAGTTTATTTAGAGCAGGGGTCTCCAACCTTGGCAACTTTAAGACTTGTGGACTTTAAAGTCCACAAGTCTTAAAGTTGCCAAGGTTG
>JAEANM010029431.1:0-10182 GCA_017656035.1 Myanophis thanlyinensis | reverse complement strand
TCCATTTCATGCTGAATAAACTAAATTATTAATGTATCTTAAATAGAAAACTATCTTTAGATAGATTTTTACTCCAAGAGCATTTTATTAAAATAAATTTGATAAGAATAAAAAAAATCTGATTTAAATTAAAAAAAATCTGATTTTTTAAAAAAGGTGTTTTAAAAACCATCAATTTTTATCCACCCTCGTTTTGGGAATCTTTAGTAAAAGAACTGAAATTAAAGTTGCTTTGCTGTTAGTTGATAAAGCATCACAGCTACTGTTTATATATTTATTTTGTGGCTGTTTTATTCTTTTAATGTTTTTTCAATTGCTTTATAATGTTAGAATTGTAAACTGCCCAGAGTCACTTGGTTGAAGAGGAGGACTATAGAAATTAGTCCTGAATGAATGAATGATTGGATGAATGAATGAATGAATGATGCTACTAGCTTCATAATTCTAGTATACAATTGCTGCACTTAATTTTTTTTATAGTACTGGAAAAGGGGCGAGGAAAAAATAGCCAAAACAACATAGGGCTAAAGCTAATTCACTATCAGGAAAATATGTGAAATATGTAAAAAGCTGGAGAATTTAGATAAAAAAAGATATACATTAAAGGAGATACGCTAGAGATATATTAGAGTACTCAAAATGCAGCAATGGTAGATAATGGATCTCTCAGGAAGATAAATTTAATGATGAGATATTTGGGACTAATTAAGGGAACCACTTTTCAGCAAACAAAAAGTTTAACTATGGTTGTTCACTGTCCCAAGTCACAGTGATGCCAGTGGTGGATTTTTTTTTTTTTACTACCGGTTCTGTGGGCGTGACTTGGTGGGCGTGGCTGAGAGGGTCATGTGACTGGGTGGGCAGTTTCTGTAAGCAGGGCAATAAAGATTAGGCTGGAAACAACACCAGAATGGTTTTTTTCTGCCTTCCTTACAGGATTAACCCTGTAAAGTGGAAAAAAACCCAAAAGGAGATTTCTTCTAACAACTGGTTCTCCAAACTGCTTACAAAATTTACTACCAGTTCTAGCAAACCTGCTAGAACCAGCTGAATTTCACCTCTGAGTGATGCATGCCGACTTGGATAGTTTAAAAAGGAGATTAGACAAGAATGAGGTTGTCTGTTATTGAGGGTGAAAGTTACCACCTTTCAGGCCTGACACCACCAGTATCAGATGGAAGTAGATTTCTGAATCTTGGTGAAATACAGAATAGAGTTGGAAGGGCCTACTTCAACTTCCTGCTCAGTACAGGATCCACTAGTACATCTCTGCAGTTGATTATCCAGCCTCTGCTTGAAAATTTCTAGAGAAGAACTGATCACTTCATGTGGCAGTCTGTTCCACTGGTTGTCAATTTGTATAGTCAGGAACTCAGCTTGGAAATGAAGAAGATGCCATTTATGTCTTTATTATAAAATTTCCAGGGATGTCTGGTTTGTCAGTGTAGAAACAGAATACTGGACGAGACAGCTTAATAGGTCTGCTACAGCACAGCTCCTCCAAGATTTCTCTTTATGGTATTTTAAAAGAGAATAGTGACAACCTCACAAAAAGGATGCTAGTTGTTCAAGAAACCTGGAATCCGAAAATACTGCAAAAGAACTCAGTTTTTTTCAGTTGTATGTCTAATGTTCTTTAAGGCCTATTGCTTACGTGCCAGGATCAGAAAGAGCAGTTTATAATGTAGGCTACTGTAGAATAACATTTAACAGTTTACGTCTGCCTCCCCTTTAGAGAAGTGATTGTCCTACTCTTATCAATTTAATAATTTCCTCAAGAATTGCATTTGAAGACCATAAAGCTGATGACTCACCCAAGAATGTGTTGGAGATGTACTCGGATACCTGGTTTCCAGAACGGCTTGTTTCCGAGAGGTGTGTCAGTTCCCGATTGAGCATTCTTCTAAACTAGAGACAGAGAGGAGAAAAAATCAGCAACCTGTAAGGAGCCATCACAGCATTTGGATCAGGAGCATCTGAATCCCATGTGCCTGGCCTTAAAGATATCATTGAACTGTTAAAGAAAAAGATCAGTGCCAAAGAAAGATATTTCAAATAAGGCACTTCAACAGGGGAAGAATATCTCTACTTCTTAATTTCTGAATTTTCTCAGCTGGCTTCTGGTTATATTCAGAATTTGAGAAAGGATTGCCAAATTGCAAGCAAAGATGTCCATCCACTTTGATTTCTAAACATTAAAATAATGGGTATTGAGTTAGCATAGAACCTAAGACATGAAAATGAGTCAAAAGAAAGCAAATGTTGAAATGTGCAGAGGAAAAACTAAACCACATCAAAGTGAGCTACAAACGTAATATCTATCTTCTCGTTATTTTGTAAGCATTTAAATTATGCGCATTACTGGTAGCATGTTTGGCCAAGGAGAAGAAGAAAAATAAATGAAAATGAAAAAACCCCAATGACTTGGGGAATTCCGATTGCCCAAATCTTAGATAAATCTTCAATTTTACATTTTTAAAAGTGAAAATTTGAAAATTTTCAAACATCAATGGTGAGTTCAGGAATCTTGCTTCAAAACTAGTGTAAAATTCTTTTTTAATTGTGGAAAAGAGGAGAATACCCAAGAAACTCCATAAAAGAATTGGATATGAAATGCAAAGATACATTCATGTTGTATATTTTACTGCTTTTCTCAAACGTGACCTAATTCCAAGTCAGATGTGCTAGATCTCATCCATACCGAAACAAGCCTTCTATCCTAATATAGGATTCACCTTAATGAAAAAGAATTAGATTTATGTGAGACAATGTGGAGTTATATTTTACAAAGTGGATTAATGCACCTGGTCCTTTCCTACTAATTGTTTAAAAATTCAGCTGGTTGGGAAGAAGAGTTCTGTATAATAACTCAAGACACACACGACTGCCGTGATTGCATTTTTTTTTGCCCACTTTGAAATAAGCTTCTTTTATAAATGTCTCCTCATCAAGTGACATATTATGGGGGGAAGGGGGGGAACAGGCCCCCTCTGAAGTACCGTTTCATCTGGCTGACGGCATTATTCAGCCAGTTTCGCAGAGTTCCTTCGAGAGTATTTTCAACAAGGTTTAAAAAAATAAAATAAAAGCATTACTGATGTGTCAAAAGCAATAACCTCCCGTCTGCTCCTGAGATAAAGAAGAGGATACCTGAACAAATTAGAAAGAGGTGGGGGGGCGAAAAGGCATCCCCACTGCTGCAGAACAGCATGCATTTAGGGGTGTGTGTATGTGTGTGTGTGTGTGTGGTGTGCGTGTGTTGGATGTTTTGTGTCTGTAACTAAATCTTTGCAGCGGCAAAACCCCTTTCCTGCACCCTTTGCTGGAGAGATTTGCCAAGAGTTACATCGTGCCAGGGAGTCCCCACTTACCTTGATGCTGCTGTCCCAGAATGCGAACAACGAAGTGCTGGCGTCAGGCATCGCAACGCCAAAAGTGTCGGCTTGTGTGCGAGCCCACCCTTCTCTCTGAGGCGCCCTAGTCAGAACAACGATGCTCCTGCCGGGGGGCCCGAACTACTGTCCCAAGCTCTGCAACAAGGAGCCTAGGACTTGCCTGCAACGCTGAGAGTCAGGACAGAAGCTGAGGAGGGGGAAGAAAGTGCTCCCCCCCCCCTGCATCACTGCCAAAGAAAGGTTCTTCCATGGATGTACCAAGGCTGCTCCAGCATCAGGTACCTCTCCTTTCTGCTGCCGTCCAATCGGAAGCCACAGCCACAGAGGCTGGAGCCAGATCAGCTCTCCGATTGGCTGGCAGAGCCTCTGAGGAAGGCGATTTGCTTTAACCCCCGATGGTGCCCAGGACACAACAGAGCATGGAAGTTGTCTCCAAAAACTCTGTTTAGCAACAGCCAAAGCTTTCAAGAGAGGAATACTGGGAGATAATCCCCTCCCCTCCCCCCCACATTTCACCTTCTTCAAGAAAACCATTGACAGTTGGAGAGAGTGTTCTTCCTAGGGTGAACAAAGGCTGGAAAAGGTGTGTGTGTGTGTGTGTGTGTGTGTGTAAAACGGGCTCGCAGTGATATGAGGGAAGGCTGATCTTTTTCAGGTTCTAAAAGTTGCAAGGGAAAGACACTTATTTAAACATACCCCTGCCTTTCTGCCCCAACGGGTAGGCTGAACATCTTAAGCTAAAACTGAATTGGGTAGCTTGGCATTGTTTGGTTTCTGCTCCAGGTCATTGTATTAAACCAACTGATAGTCATTGCATGTTATATAAACCTTGCAAATGGGTGTTATTACCCCACTCTCATGGTTTAGAGTGTCCCCTACACAGACACTCACTTTTCACTGGCTTCCAGCACAGTGTATCTATTTTTCCCCCTCCCATTATTATTTTCCACTCTGTTGGAATCAATGGACCAGAAACTGGGAGTGTGTAAAAAAATTGAAAGAACTTATTTTATTGCCTTGAATGAAAGGCAATAAAAGTTGCCGGCCATTTTAGCATTTTGAATACTGAGACATATTTTTTCTTTTCCCCCACAACTGTCTTCTCTGATATATTTTCCTTCTTAAATACATGAAAGTTATTTAAAGCAGTCACTTCCGATGCCTTCTGACCGATATCATGGTTTGTTTGTTTGTACAACTGGTCAATCGAGGCTGCCCTCCAGGAAGTCCACGAATGCTTCTCTTCAGAGGGAAGACTAAAGTGAACTGTGGGGGAAAGGCTTTGCTTGATGGCCAGCGGCCCAGAGCAGGCCTTCCCCGACTCTAGTTGCAAGAGCAACAGGGATATATCTTGGGAAGAGTTTCACTGGACAAACAGGGGTTGCAGACTTCTGGAATAACATAACATTGTTGTGCAAAGGTGGGCTGTGGAGTGTTCTAAGCAACAACCCCATTTCTCAACTTTCAGCCATTCTCCAAAGTTTAATCTGCTTCAAGCAAAAAATGCCTGCGCCATTTCCTTGGCTTCCTCTTTTCTCACAAAACATTTATGCCATTAGAAAAAAAGAAAAGAAACAACTCCATGGCCATAACACAATAACCAATTCCCTGCCAAAAGGGGAACTGATACCCAAGGTTGACAGTGGTCAAGAAAGGGGAGAGAAGAGGGGAACGTCTTGTCTTTGGAGCTAAATCCCAACCCGGGTTCAATGTCTTACCTTGTTAGAAGCCATCTCACTGACTGAATGGCGCGTTTGCAAAGTCTCCAGCTGATCCAGGCACCAGTCTAACTCTTCCAAGGTCTCAATAGCCAACTTTTGGTAGGCATCCTCTACAAAATGCAAAGAGCATCATTGAAAAATGCCATCTAGAAGGCATGTCTGTGCCACCTTAAGGCGTGGCACTGTTGAATCTCCACACACATACAGACATTGAAAATTAAGTTCAAAACTGCCAATAACCTGGGTAGCCCTAGGAGGAAACCACAGTGGTATATTCTAAAAACTGGTTCTAGTTCGAAAAAAAATGCCCCAGCTTTTATTATTTGTGGCCTCCTCTCAGAACTATCAATGTGAGGGCTAAGTATCATGGAGGCATAAGTAAGGTTAAATAAAATAGGATAATATTTTAGAGTTATCGAAGATCCCAGTTGTAATGTTTGGAATCAGCTGGGAAGCAAATCCACGGTATACAGAACAGGATCATTTGATTCAGAATATTATATTAGCCTCTTCAGGGAACAAGATGTTGATCCATGTGGGATTGCCAGGAAAAAAGTATTAATGATTTATAACAGAGTTGCTGCAACATAAATAAATGCTCTTGTTTTGGACCATTTTCCTTAAGGGTTGCAATCCTAATGTTTTAATTTGCTTTGGGGATTTTCTTTTGTTAGCATTAGCTCTTTCATTCTGTAAATTTTATTCTATAATAACTTGAAGCAGCAGTTTGGACATTGAATGCCTCCTGGAAAAGTAGTCTGCATATATTTTAAATGGCTGGAGCAATGTTTATGAACCTCAGCAACTTTGGTTGGGGAATTGTGGGAGATGAAGTCCATACATCTTAAAGTTGCTGAGGTTGAGAAACACAGGGCTAGAGAAATAAGATAGGCCTTTGCTCTCAAGGAGTTTATAATCTATATGTCAACCTTTCCTGGCTCATGCCTCATAGAAGGCTAAATTTAGTTTGTGTTTGCTTTAATGGACAAGCTCATCCATAGCGGCTTGGCATTATGTGTGAACCAAGGAGCTATACTTATTCAGTAGATCATGATCAAGCAAACACTGGATTTTAGGGAAAATCCTGGCTTTAGGCTGTCCTGACATTGCTTACCTTGTCCAAAAAGGCAAGGCAAGGAAGCAAAGAGGAGAAAGTGATCAGGAAGTAATAGAGGGCTTTCCTCCTTGTCATTCTAGGACTTTTGAATGCCACCCCCTAGGAATCCTGTTAAAGATTGCTTGGCCATAGCATTGGTGTATAAGTTGCCTCCCCCTCACATTAACCTATCACACTGGGAACCATCAAACCGACACCCCCCCCCCACTTCTCCCATTTACTGCAGCATGTGTCTCTACTGCCTTCTATCAAACAAGCCCATGGAGGTTGAGCTATGCTTCTGGAACCCTTTTGCCTGATGTCAGGGGTCGGCCAAAGGTTTAGCAGAATGCAGGAGAGAGAGAGAGAGAGAGAGGAGGGGGGGGAGAGAGAGGTGGTTCAGGTTGCCCCAGGCGGGAAAGCAAGGGCTGCCCATCAGAAGGGCCTGTCTCTTGTGGGGCTGCAGAGACCAGCTGAAAGAGAAAGCGTTTTGAATAATGGAACAACTGACGTCAATTGGAGACGTTCCACCCGCCGCAGAGGTGGCATGAAACAGAGCCAGAGAAGGAGGGGCAGGGAGAGGGCAGCCCAGAGCAAACACAGACTGCAGAGGCTGAGGGTGTGTGTGTGTGTGTGGTGGGTAGGGGTGGGAGGGCAAGCAGCCCATGGGGGAGGGCAAGCCAAGCCCTCGGAGGCTCCCATTAGAATCACCTGCACCGGGCCTCAGTACTACCGTCATGTACAATGTGCGTGAAAAGGAGCTGGTATCACCAAACATTCCATATCCCACCCACCCACCCCTTGATTTTCTCTTTAGGCAAAAGAAACCTTTTTCCCCCCTTTCTTTCTTTCCACGGCTTTAATACAGCTGACACGGCACAGACACAAGCTATCAGGAGCCCCCCACTCCCTGCCCGAATGTTTAGTTCGAACTTCTGTGGCACAAATTCACTTGGAAAAGGCAAATCATCCTTTCCCAATATTCAGACATGGGAAAAGGTAAAAGCACGGGGCTAGGAGGTGTGTGTGCGTGTGTGTGTGTGTAAGCAACTAAAGCGAGATGTGAGAGAAGTAAAATCCTACAGGAACATAGAAACTGAGTTTATTTTCTCCGCCTCACAAAAAATGGAGTCTGCGGCACCTCCAATTTAATCAGTTAACCCTTTTTTTAAAAAAACCTATTTTGTGCTTATTGAGCTTAGCTTGTGGAACTCTTTGTCCATTGAATGTAGCGATGGCTGACAGGAGATTTTGACAAATTCAGCAAGGAAGATCTGTTAATAGCTGTTAAGCCATGAACGAAGGCTGAGATTTCCATAGTTGGAGGCAGTCTTAGCTCTGAATGTCAGTCACTGGGAATAACCACAGAAGGGTATCTGCCTATGCATCTCTCTTGCAGACTTTGTGGAAGCCTCTGATTGGCCTGTCTTGAAAGCCAGATGCTGAACGATTGCAGACCTTGGATCCAAATCAGCTGGTTTCCTTTTACAAGCTTATGAGATTTCCAGTTTGTAATATGGGCCACCTCACAAGGTTTTACTTCAAAGAGAGTATTTTTTTTAAAGAAAAAAGAAAAACAACTCAGAGACAGCCAAGAGGGTTTACCTGATAGATTGACCTTAGAGGCAGAGAGGGGATTGATGGGACCAGATGTTCGCCTGCAAAATATAGCATAAAGTTAAGCTTCTCTGAGGCCCTCAGTGGTTGGTGATGGAGAGAGGGAAAAAACCCCCAAACAAGCTATTTACTCAAAAGCGCATCTCCTGCCCTCACACATAGGATTACAGCATGGTTACTGGCATACAAATTATAATTGAACCATAAACTCTTAATTCAAAGAAGGCTGCATTCCTAAACAAGTTTACTTGAAAATTAGTTCTGCCAATATGCCAAGAGGATGTACTTCAAAGAAGTACAATTTTAGATGGGAGCAGTAATGTGAAATGTCTTCCCTACTTCTCTTTCTTTCAGAAATCTGGGATAAAGGAACACAGTGAGGTTCTCCATCCCTCTGGTTGAAACAGGTAAGATGGCAGACAAGACATCTTGTCATGAATGCAAGCTCCATCCTTTTGCCCCTTCAATCTCATGGTTGTAGCCACCCACTTCATTTTTTTGATCCCTTCCTGTAGGTAGGCATTTTGACCATATGGCATTGTGGCCAGTGGTGGAATGCAACCAGTTTTGCTACCGGTTCGGTGTGCGCGCACCAACCGTGCTGCCATGCAGCTTCTAAAATGCAAGTTTTTCCTTACCGGAAGCAGCCCGGGTGATTGGGAAGGCTGCAGAGGCGTGGAAAACAGCTGTTACGCACAATTCAAGTGAGCCAAAAAGAAAAAAAAAGAAGGGGATATAGCAGTGGTGGGATTCAATTTTTTTTAACCACCGGTTCTGTGGGCATGGCTTGGTGGGCGTGGCTGGGAGGTCATGTGACTGGGTGGACAGTTTCTCTAAGCAGGGCAGTAAAGGTTAGACTAGAAACAACACCAGGATGTTTCTTTCCTGCCTTCCTTACAGGATTAACCCTGTAAAGTGGAAAAAAAAACCAAAAGGATATTTCTTCTAACAACCGGTTCTCCAGAACAACCTGGAACCTGCCAGAACCTGCTGAATTTCACTTCTGGGATATAGGACAGGAAAGGGCAAGGGTGGGTGGGTGGGGCCAAACATTGCCGCTACCGGTTCAGTAGAACCGGTGCAACCAGGCTGAATAGCACCACTGATTATGACCTTCCATTTGCCATCTTGCCCATTTTGACCTCTGCTGGGAACACAACTGCTCTCCCCCTAGAAATGTACTTCCCATCTTTGTCTCTGTTTCCCTCTGTTTAGAGCTGCATAACCCAATACCCTGTGACACTGTGGCTTCATAGCTGTATTAAATCAGCATTTCTCCTGGTCTTAAATCAGAAGAAAAGATGCTCCGGTACAGATTTAATTCCCAGGCTCCCTTTCCTCTCCCATTACGTGTCTCCTACCAATGGGGAAAACAATCATGATTTACTCTCCATAACATGTGGCTTCGTGGCACAAAGTTGTGGAACTCCAGTTTGTGGAATGGAGGGTTTTAGCCACTTTTCAAGTGTCCTAAGCCAGAGGTGGGCAGTTATGGCTCCTTCATGACTTGTGGACTTCAACTCCCAGAATTCCTGAGCCAGCATGGCTGGCTCAGGAATTCTGGGAGTTGAAGTCCACGAGTCATGAGGAGCCATAAGTGCCCACTGCTGTCCTAAGCAAACATTGTTGGTCTTTGGAGATTTAGCAATTCAAGCTGACAGATTGGTGGTCATAGAAAGGAGCAGGAGAGAGCTCACTTCTTTTCCTATCGTACTGCTACTCTTACGTGCTCCTCTGATTGGATATTTTTTCCCCTTTGTTTTCTAGACATGAGAATATCAGTCTTCTGTAGACAGATATCTTCATGTCAAGAGTCCTATTTTTCTGGTGGGGGTGGAGGAGGAAAACAACACAGCCTGTCAGTTGGGAAGAGCTCACAACTACATCAGGGGAGCTCTCTTCTGCATCATCCTGCTCCCCTCAAACATCCCAGAAACTGTTGGGGGGGGTGCACTTTTTTTTTTTTTTAACATGAGAAGAGTCTTCTGGAAAATCAGTATTCCTGTGGGAAAAAAGGGAACTCGCTCTTTCTTTTTTTTCACAGCCCAGGAATCTATTAAAGATGGAGCTTGCAACTGGTAGCCCCCCCCAGGACACACAAAATTGCATTACAATAGTCAAAATTGAGTACCGCCCCCTCAAAAAAGGATAACACTAGGAGAAGAATGACCATGCAAACCCTGTACTTGTTAGGACCAGCAAAAAACTGTAATAAATTTATTTGGGAGCATGATCAATGAAATGTCTCTTCCCTTGTTTATACAGACTGCTCTTTGGTACAGTGGTACCTCTACATACGAAACGCTCTAGTTACAAAATTTTCGAGTTACGAAGAGCGTCTTCAAGAAAATAT
>JAEANM010029430.1:0-10183 GCA_017656035.1 Myanophis thanlyinensis | reverse complement strand
TATTTTTTGGAACACACCCCTTTCAACTAATTGCCCAATTGCACAGCCTTAAGAGCGTGCATATCATGAATGCTGGGCCTTGTTTGCTTTCTGAGAATCTACTGGTAACTTGTTACCTACTGGTAACATGTTTGCCATGTAGCAATAAAAATATAGTAAAAACCTGGATTATTCTGGTTAGTCACATTGTACTGCTATTATTTTGAACAATACTGTACATATAAATGTAAGCTCTCAGTGTAATAAAACAACAAAATGATAAAATCATAATCCTAAATCATAAGATACAATCAGAAATCATAAGAAACAGACAACAAAGTGACAAGTCATAAGATACATACCAATAGGAGAATGTAATAGGAAAGACGAGAAATGAAGTTTCTATAAAAAAAAGCTTAACGATCATCAGGAACCCAACAGTGGGAAACAATGTGCCCCCAATCTGGGTTGAGATAAGTGTGCTAACTCTTTATATCATCTGTCATATGAAACTGGTAGTTACTGTATCTATATTTGATCCACTGTTGTATCTATATGGGCACTCCAGGAGATAGAGAACCTGGAAAATCAGAATCCTTATTCATTGGAAGAGCATCCATGTCTAGAAGCAGCTCTTCATTTCAGGTGGCTGCTGCAACAGCCATCCATCCATCCTATCAATAGTAACATAAACCAGTAAGTAGAATAATTAACCATCTTTGTTAAACTTGGGAATGTGTACATACAGTAATATTCAGAAACAACATATTATATTCTTCAATCCTTTACACCTACTGAATAGCCAAATCTAACCCATTATAATAAAGGTCCTGGACCAGACTACTCAAACATCTTTAGAGGAAGAGCACAGATATCCAAGTTCATCCAGTCCAAAGAAACTGAGGATTCAACTTATAGTTTGCTACAAGGAAGCCCATTAAGAACTTCTTAATGGCTACAGAAGGAAGTTTTATAAGGATCAAAGCACAGTCCAGGGAGTGATAAAATGTCCATAGGGTTTGAATCGATTGGGTAGGAGGACAGATATATCCATCCTGGCAAATCCTTTGTCTTGATGGTGTATTGACACAGAGACAAGCAAAGGCTTTTCACGCACAGATGGCTTGACAAAACAAAACACTCACATTTCACTCTCTGCGCAGGTGAACTGGCTTTTCCATAGAAAAGTGTTTACATGGTTATATATTTTCTTATCTATTCATCTGGCTTCTTTCTCATTTCTCCTGAAGAGAAATGAATAAGCTGACATGCTTTGATTTTGCCTGTAAGAGTGCTGGCTAATTAAAGTGCATTAAAACCACACATTGAATAAACTGGTGTGAAAGTGAAAGAACAACTTGCCTGAACTTTAAGGAGATATGAGTTATGATTAAATTTTGAAAATTAAAACCTGATATTTTCTCAGACTTTCATAACCTCTAGCCAACCTCAGGATATTCCTGGTCTAATACATGTGAAAAAAAATTCTGTAGGGCTATTGTGTTCATTTTTGTTATAACATTTATTTGTTCCTCAGTTTCAGTGTTCTTTTTCTTATATCAGCAATAATAATTCTATATGTGTTGCATATATTAGGAAGAGTACAATCTTATAAGTCAAACCTGCCTGATGACATATGTCCACAATAATTTTGCCTCTTTATTATTGGAAGCCACACATTTTTTTTCCTGGAAAGACAACTTGTCCTGAGGTTTGATTGCTTAAGTTGTCAAGCCGTATTTGTTGATGAAAGATTTTGCCAAGACAGTTAAATACAATCTGCTTTGAACAATATTTAGATTTATGAAATCCTCACTACGCAAGTGGTCTCAGATTGGTCTGTAGGATTCCTTTTCTGCAGCAATTCATCCACATCCTGCCAGAGGACATCACTTTAGCCTTTGTAAGGTGGCAGAGAAGAAATAGAATTTGATCCAGTAGTGATATCCTTTTTACTAGAGGAAGGATACAATTGAATAGATCCCACAGGGAATTAAGTAAATGTGTAAAGGGTGAAGGTGAGATAAACATCTGAAGATAAGAAGCATCTGGTAGCCTCTTTTGCTGACGCCTTTTACTGAGATATATCTACTGATTGCTTTTAGTGTCTTGTCCACCATTATCTTTATTGTAAGTAGCACTGACAGAATGTGCCAAAAATTATTGCTGCACGAAAATCATATACTTTGGTTATGGCTCCTTGTCATTTTTTCTATAATTGATTATGAGTAGCTGGATTTTATATGTTTCTGTATTTGCAAAAGGCAGGTCAGTGTATGTTACATTAAAGATATAAAATATTACCTTATGGAAACATATTTGTAATAAATGTCTAGTGGAGTCACCTTTTGAAACCAAATAGTAAAAGAAAAAAACAGAGAAAATAGGTCAAATTTTACATTCAGGTAACGGTCATTTAACCACAACTGGGACTGGCAGTCACTAAATGATGATTACTTGTATACAGCTTCCATTTTTGATGGTCGTCTTTCTAATATAGAGGTCTTACCCTCCCAATTTCATTGAGGCTGTGCAATTCTTTTCCCCAGTAGTTCAGAATATATTAAGATGTTGAAAAACAGCATGGCTGGATTTGCCTATTGCAGGTCTGTCAAACTCAATTGCATTGAGGCCACATCAAGGTTGTGTTTGACTTCAGAGAAGCTGGAATGGGCGTGGCTAGGGTGGGCGTGGCCAGCTTGATGTCCCTCCTGTCAGGGATGCCTGTGGTGGCCTGAGTGTTCTGCCAGTGAAAACGGGCTCCCGAGCTTCCTTTTTGGCTGCCACAGTCTCCTGCAACCCTCTGACAGTGAAATTGGAACTCTGGAGCCCGTTTTTGCTGGCAGAAGAACCATGGGCTGGTCCTTCACTGTTTCTAGGGCAGCCTTGTAGGTCAGATCTAAGTACCCTACAGGGTACTTTGACACTCCTGGCCTATTGTACTAAACCACATGGTTTTGGTGTGCTAACCATGACTTGTGGTTTAGTATTTTATGCAAATCCAACCAGTGCTGACTTGACAATAACTCAGTAAATGATCAGATATTGGCTATGATTTAATGCTGATTAAACAGCAGCAAATTCTAATAAGGCTAGTTTGACATTTCTTTTCCTTATGTGAGGCTATAAGGAGAGATTTTCAAGCCCAAGAGTTATGTTTTAGAAGCAGTAGTATTTTAGCAAAGATTTTTTAAAAGCTTTCTCCAAACTCTGTAGGGGGAAAAGAGGGCAGGACAAACATGGACTGTCCCTGGCTTATTCCCATCATGCAAATCCATGTTTAACTGAGCCTGTGAACAAATGTGTCTAATGTGCATTCAGAGTGTTTACTTAGCACAGCAAAACCTCAGTTTAGTGGACTTTGGATACAATGGACATATTTTCTGTTTGGATTTCATGGAGGGTTTGTTCATAATTGAGGTTTTACTGGGGATGCTGTCGTTTACACCAATTATATAATTATGTAAATGATGTAAATTGATGCAAATTGAAATTTTACTGACCTCCCTCCCCCTGCATTCACCTCTGTTAAATCAAGGTTTCATTATATGGAGAAATATGCTGTCTATATGAAATGTATGAACTCATTCTGAGTAGATGCTGGAATTGATATTTAGTAGAAAATCATGCTGAGACTGTTGGGATTAGGGTAGTAGTTCCTTGTTAGAACATAGATTAGAATGACAGCTCCCTTTGAATACTGTGTGGAAGTTTCCAGATGGTCCAGCTCCAGAAGAATAACCTCTTCTGAAATGTTGGATTCAGGAATATTTAGAGTACATCTCAAATAAGATCTTTTTCCTTTCACTTGTCAAGCAGTATTTCTATTGTGTGGGTCTTTTAAGGCAGTGGCCCCACAACCTTTTGGGCACCAGGGACCAGTTTCATAGAGAGAGGGTTTTTTGTGGACCGGAGTGGCTGTGGTTTCACATGTTGCCTGCCTCCCACAGAAGGGGCTTTGCTTGTTTGTACAGCCCGGTTTGTGGTATGTAGCCACCTGATGCCGATCCACAGACTGGGGGCTGAGGACCCTTCTTTTAAGGGAAACTCCCGCCCTGTCTGAAGATGATTTTTCAACTTTGTTCAAGGACGTTGTGGTTTTGTTTAGTTGTTTATATCTTAGCCATAAAAGCTGACAGATACCCCAGTCTGGTTTCTTATTTATGATTTACAATTAGGAACTAAGGTTCTAATTCATGGCTTTGAAGAAATAGCTCATTCAGATGGGCTGACTTCAATAGATTTTTGGCAAACCTAATGAAAATGGAGCTATTAGCAAACATCAGGCTGTAGCCTAGATTGGGAAATAAAAAGAAAAACTTGGAAAAAATGCAATCACTACCAAGTTGTTGCCAAGAAAAGTACATGAGTATATCTGTGTAGCCACCAAGAATTTTGTTCCACTCAGATGAATCTAGAGTAGTGTTTCTCAACCTTGGGCACTTTAAAAGGGATGGACTTCAAGAGGGATGGACCTTGCTGGCTGGGGAATTCTGGGAGTTGAAGTTCACCCCCCTTAAAGTGCCCAAGGTTGAGAAATACTGCTCTAGAGGTTTTTAGAAGGAATGAGAAGGTTAAGAAAGTCAAGCAGGCCACTTTCTAGGCATACAAAATTATCATGAAAGATTAAAAAAAGAGAATATACCCTTAATCAGTCTAGATGGGGCAGATGAAGCTTAATGGTATGATTTTGTAACTGGATCCCAAGAGAATAAGTAAAATTACAGGTAGATGTCTGTTTTAAGCAGTAGAACAAGATATCAGATCATGTGACTTTTCTATAGCAGAGAAACTGCATGTTATAAGGACAAGTCTGAAATGAATGAATACATTTTTTATAAGCAAATTCTGTTTATATTTCCAGGGGAAAGATGACTGGAGATAACACATCATGTTTCTGAGTAAAGTGCATTAGATTTCTCTCAGTATACCGTGTTAAAGATGCATTTGTACATTCTTTATACATACATGTTGAAATATGTTGAAATGGAAATGGCAAGCTACATAGGCAGCACTCACACAGGAATAGCATATGGCCATATGTTACATGATATTTATTTGTGTTATATTTTAAGCATAGACATTCTTAATAGTTATTAAGTTAGTTTTAGAGAAACCTGTTACTAAATATGCATTTCATATTCACATTTTTTATGAGAGAGAGAGAGAGAGAGACTTAAAGTATGATGATACATTGGTGAAGATTACATTAAAATATCTCAATGAGAACTAAATAAATTGTCATTTGAATTTGGCATGCTGTTGATTGACCTTTTAAATTCTTTTCCCCCTTATGCTTTACTTTTTAGCTAGCTTTTCTTCCTTGCAAACTATTTTATGTGGTTTTATCTGGGAGATTGAGCAGTCTAATGAAAGAACTCTGGGAAGGTGTATTGATGCTGTTTGGTTGAATAATTCTGATAAGTGGATTTGTATAAATATATTTCCTAAATTCCTGAAGCATTCTCCCCCCCATGCCAAATTAAGAAGCAAAAGTCTGTGCTGTTGGTTTTGTGAATGATTTGCAGGCAAGCAAGCAATAGATGTGAATAAACAGCTTATCTTGCCAGATGGCATACAATATTCAATCCAAATAGGCACTTAAAAAAATAACAACAGAGAAATCAGATTAGTGTTGGACTTTGTCTGCAGATGGTGTATGGTGGGGAACAGAATTGAGGATTATGTGACATAACTTTCACTCCAAGGTAACCTGTCTGATAAGGCCATGAGCATTATGACAGTGAAGCTCCTTTGACACTTAGTGGATGGAGGAATTGTTTGTTCTGTTGTATGCCTTTTTCTTTGACCCAGAAAATATACTTATACTTCCAGCTTGTAATAAAGAAGAAATTGTTACTTTGTGAGTTAACAAAACCTAAGGTTTAATTGGTCATCTACAGTTGGAAGACGCAGTCTGAGAAAAGAGATGCCTTTGAAAATGAAGAAGTTAGATTTCTTACTTTATGAGAAAGGGGGAAAATGTGTTTCTGTTTTGCTTTGTTTAAAAAACAACTTAGGAAAGAATAGTCAATGGTGTAGCAAAGTTATTCTTTTTAGCTCATCTGGGCAACATTAACAGAACTACTTGGCAGTTTAGAAAATTATGTGTAAAAATTAGGCTACATGCAGAAATAAGTGGATAAATACTTCCATTCTGGACACATATCAGTTTACCTCTATGCCATGCTGTGATTCTCCAGCTCAGAACTGCTGATAGGATTCATCTGCAGAAGTATTTCATGCTGTTCCTTGGATTGGTGAGTTAAACGGCTTTATAAGTTGGGACCCGCAACTTGGTCAATAAGTGAAGCAGTTGCTAAACAAAAAGGCAACTGACTTACAATCTTCAGCTTTCCTTTGCTTTACAGACCTGTTAAAATTGCAAGTACAAAGACTGGTTGCAAAGTTACTTTTTCATCATCCCTGTAAATGAGCGAAACTAGCTGTAATTCCAAAATGCATCACTAGTACCTTTTTGGCATAGATCATTTAGTGTACAAGTCACCAATTTTGGGGACCTGGGTGGAGTGCTTGTTGAATTAGAGCATGGTTGCAATAGTGCATATGGCTTATCCATGCAATAGTGCACGTGACCAGATGGTGGTAAACGATCTGGTGAATCAGGCTGGCCCTGGGTATGCCATGTAGCTGTTGAGGATTTCTGTCAACCTTTGTCTTGCATTCTGAATAACTGGGCACATTTGGAAGCAAAGTTCTGATCTGTAGCTACCTATTGTGTTGTTTTAAAGAATGCTTACAATGCCTCTAGGAGCATTGTATAGAATCCCAACTTTGATTTTGGAAGTAACAGAGCAGGGGTGTCAAACTCAATTTCATTGAGGGCCACATCAGGGTTGTGTTTGACCCCAGGGTGCTGGGATGGAGGTGGCCAGAGTGGATGTGGCCAGGTTGATGTCACTCCTATCTGGGACACCTGTGATGGTCCGAGCGCTCTGCAGCAAAAATGGGTCCCAAGTTCCGTTTTCAGCTGCCATGGCCTTCTGCAACCCTCTGCCAGTGAAAATGGAGCTCTGTTTTCACTGGCAGAGGGTTGAAGGAGGCCATGGCAGCTGAAAACAGAACTTGGCAGGCCTGTTTTCGCTGGCAGAAGCACCGCAGGCTGGTCCTTAACTGTTTCCAGAATGGGCTCCACAGGCCAGAACTAAGTACCCCATTGGCTGGATCTGGCCCCCAGGCCTTGAGTTTGACACCCCTGCTCTAGAGGTTGGTGCTTTGCTCTGCAGTGTGCCAGCTTCTTTTAAATAATGTTTAAAAATATAAGTACCTTTTCAAAACTTTTAAAAGCAAACCGTAGAAGGGAACCCACAGAGTACCAAGGGTTATGTTTCAAAGCATGGTATTTGGGGTAGATAGCTAGATATGGGAGGGGAGATTTATACTAAATAGCTTTTCATAAAAGAACTATCATTTATAGTAGAAAAATGCAGATTCTTAAGGGAACTAGTTATTTTTAAATTCAGTTTATATACTTTATTTTAAGAGCCAATACTGGATTGATCTGCTGTTTTGATCACCTTCCAGGAGCCTGCATTTTTTAATAGTCATTCAAGGCTCCCCTAGAACATGTGATGATTCGCCTTTGGTAATGAATCTGCAGGATTATTCATGCAGGAAGCAAAGGGCAGTTTATATGTCTGAATGGATGACTAAGCTATAGTTCTACATGGCTTTATTCTCTTAACTCATATGGTCATGATACGGAGTAGACATTTAAATAATTCAAAAAGGCAAATGAAGAGAGATGTGTGGTTTTAGCTAGTGGAGCTTGTTGCTTTTAATGGCAATCACATAACAAAAATCTTGCAGTCAGCCCCCTGGGGCAAGTGTTAACCCTGTGAAAGAAGGGAGAGAGCTGGGTTTACATATCAGAACATTACATATCAGCTCCCCTTCCCTCCAAGGTCATTATTGAATCATGTTAAAGTTGGAGACCATTTCTCTTGATACTGGTGCTTGCTGTTTGTTTCTTTCAGGAAAGATAATCCATGCCATTATAGGTGAAAAACTCTGAAACAGTTGCAGAAGCTGATTGTTATGGATTAATTGTGTTTGAAGTGTGATTTTAAAATAATGGACTATAGAAAGATGGTTATGAAAATAATCAAATAGACTAGATATGCACCTTGTATTTTGCTTCCTTGGGTATAAAGAAAGAAGTTGTATTTGTCTGATCTGATCTCCTCTTCTCCCCAGAGTTTATTATGTAGGCTACTACTTCTATGCTTTTGTTTCTCTAGTTGAAAATAAACTGTTTGGGGTTTAAATCAGTGGTGGTATTCATCCTGCTCACGCTGGTTCTAGCGAACCGGTAGTGGCAACAAGCATTTGGCCCTGCCCACCCATCCCTGCCATTTCCTGTCCTATATCCCCCCCCTTTTTCTTTCTAGCTGAACTGAATCATGCAGAACAGCTGTTTTCCGCACCTCCACAGACTTTCTACTCACCTGGGCTGCCTCAGGCAAGCTTAATAGCTTTTGTTTTGAAGCCGCATGGCAGTGTGGATGGCAAGTGCACATGTGAAGCAGTGTGTGTGCGTGAAGCGCATGGTCACTGAACCAGTAGTAAAACTGGTTGAATCCCACCACTGGTTTGAATGATTTAGAATATCCATCCAGGTTATAATTTTGCATTTTTAATTATTTTTTTTATTATTTTTGGGATTGGTGTAGAGTTTGCCAGAGAACGCCATTTTTACAACAACTGTATAGCAAAGAAGAAGGGATTGGCAACTTGTTCTGATCCCACGTGTGTTGTCTGCTGCTGTTCGCAATGGGAAATACACAGCTGCTTGTATGCCTCTACAAGCCTGTTGTGCTGCATTTATTTTGCAAAGAAATCTGTAAAAGTTGCTAGTACACAGGACTGTATTTGTCTGCTCAGTCATCTGCATTAAGGCAGCTCACTAATAGCCTGAAAGAACCACTTATTTTCTTCTGTATCAAAGTTTCCTTGTCTAGTCTTCTGCAGGCTGCTCTTGCTTCAGGCTAATTGCAGACCTTTCACAAGTGTTCACATGGTGAAGTTATAGCCTGCATAATTGCAGTGTATACTTCCTTACTATTTGCATGGGTAATTTATGGACAGTCTCTTCTTTGGAGTGGCACTAATTAGCATTTAAAAACAAAATATATTAATTGGACATGTCTCCTGACCCAGAGATCACCTGTCTGTGTATACAGTACAAGTGTTTTGCCCATATTTACAGAGATAAATGCAGACACTATGTTGTATTTATCTGAGAATGAAAGCACAAAATAATGTAATCCTAGCTATTTCCTCAAAGGTATCTACAAGCGAAGCGTTAGCTAGACCGAAATAGAAGTCATGAAAAGGTCCATGATGCTTTGAGCCTTTACCAAGTTGACTGTGCCTGTTAGGTCATGAGCCTACATTTCCCAAGAAGTTTGGATCAGCATGGGCAGTAAGAAGTTCTGATACTTCAGGAGGGTGTCCGATTAGGGAAGGTTGTGTTATACATTTGAAATTTCTCATTAATTCTCATTACAATTTTTTTCCCCTGTGAGGAAAAAAAAAAGGAAAATGTAAAACAAATCCACTGACAGTTATAGAAACAGCAGCACTATAAATTCAGTACAAACCATTTTCAAATGTAGAGTTATGAAATTGCTTTATGGAGAAGATGCATAACATTCAGTTGTAAATAATTGCCTAGGGCTGGATTGCATAAGCTGTATGCACAAAAGAAATTTTAGAAAGGTGTGTTGGAGAGTATATTAGCTTGTGGGCAAGAGTTAAACTTGTTTTTCAAGTTGATCCTGCATGGCTTTGTCATACAGAAACCTGTGATCATTCCAGAAGAAGCCTAATTGATTGCAGCATGTTAACTAGTAAAACAGACTTTAGGATTCTCATTAGATCTCAGATTTATTTTGCCAGCGCAAATAATAGTTACACTACCTACAGTTACTTTACAAACATCTGTAACCCTATCTCATAGTATCTATATTTATTGGCTATTCTACAATTCCTTAATAATTATGCATGTGTGTGTAGCAAATGTTTCAGAAATGTATGCAGTTATTTTTCTTACATTTTTATGCAAACAAAGTAGTATTTTAATCTAGTTACCATATTTTTTGGTGTATAAGACGCACTCTCCCCCCAAAAGTGGGTGAAAATTGTGGTGCATCTTATATTTATTTATTTATTTATTTTATTA
>JAEANM010029429.1:0-10183 GCA_017656035.1 Myanophis thanlyinensis | reverse complement strand
AATTAAATTAAATTAAATTAAATTAAATTAATGATTATAATAATAATTTGCCCTTAAAGTATGTGTGAGAAATATGTATAATTTAGTAATATCTGGATTTTAAGTTGAAGCTAAAAGGAACAGACTGAATGGTCTTATCAGGGTGAAGGAATGACAACTACTGTATATGTACTTCTATCTCACATTCTATAACTAGAAATAGAGCTGGAGAAAATTGCTTAAAGGTTTTGTTTATTATATTTCTACTTAATATGTATGTCTTTCAGGCCATATTAAGAATATGGAACAGATAAAAATCCAGTCCCCAAAAATCCTATGTGGCTCTCAGTACAAGAGGTATTCTAAGATCATAGATCAAAAATGCAAACACAAATTATTAACATACCATGAGATGCTAACGTTTTGTCAAGTCATAATAAATAAAATCAAGTTAAGATTTGATGGAAGAGGAGCATAATTACCAATTATCAATGTTTTTTTAATTTGTAGTTATCAGAAATATTTAAAGTGCATAAAAGAATTCATGGTACTGAACATTGTTAGAAGTGATTTTGAAACAGTTGTGTACATATAATGAACATGTAATTGCTGAAATGCATAAACTTTTGTTGAAATTTTAAACAGAAGAACAAGTTCTCTTCTACCATGATGATGATATGAAAGCATCTAGCAATCAGACAGCTCTAGTAAATTATCAGTTTTACCTTATATTACCAGACTAATCCCCTTTTTAATTATTGAACCCTGTGCATAACTATATTTGACTAACTCCCAAGCAACAGGTCAAGAATTAAGAACTGTTTAAATGCTACAGCAAGAGAAGATTATAGCATGAGAAAGAGGCAGAATGAATCCTGGCAAGCTGCCCAAGCAACCAAAATAGAGGATCTACTGGAATTTATTCTTTAAAAAAGTGTCTAAAAACAAAAATATAACTAATGACAGCACTAACATTTGCATTATTACTATTTCAACATATATCTGGGCATATGTTGAAGAGGATACTATAGATATACTATAAATATAACAATTCTTTAGACATATATTCTAATCGCACCCCATCCTGTCCACCCCCACGTCTTGGGCAGCTACATACTCAACTTTAGCATTTACTCAAAAAACTTCCAGGAAGAGATTTCTAAAAATGAGACCACATAATTTGTATCTGTAATGTACCGCGCAGGTGCTGCCGGAGTTTCCATTCCGGTCCGACTGTGCGGACTTTTGAACCGGCAGCTGATTGGCTGCCAAAAGAGCGGTTCCCATTGGCTGGTCCACCCAGCCAATGGGAAGCGCGGAAAATGACACCGTGGCAAAATATTAAAAGCTGCGGTTTCCTCCTTCACTTACGACCTGAGCGAAAGCTCATCATGAGCTTTGGTCGTGGCTAGGAATAAATGGGACCCTTCACGGTCATCCAAACTGACCTCGCATCTGAGTATTTCTTAATGGATTTTGACCGGATTTTCGGCTAAAACACTGGCGACGAAGGTGGGATCCTGAAAAGATGATTACCACCCACAACAGCTGAACAACTGAAGACCCACGATGGCCACGACCCCCCCAACTGTTGCTGCAGCCGCACCACCGGCCCCAACAGCACAATCAACACAGAACTCGCAAGTGGGGAAATGCAAACCATTCGATCCACAAACAGAGCCATGGGACCTCTTCATAGAACATTTCGATTTTTTCATCATTGGAAACCGCCTGACCGAACTTACAGACAAAGAAAAGCAAGGTCTGTTCCTAAACTGCTGCGGACGGCATGTTCACTAAGTAGCGAGGTCCATTGCCACCCCCAAGACAATGTATGAAGTAGACTGGACAGAGTTGAAAGACGGCTTACAAAGGCATTTTGCACCAAAACCTTCTGTGTTATTCAGAAAGTTTAAATTGTTTGACAGAAAGCAGAAGGACAGAGAGTCCATCACCAACTATCTAGCAGCCCTAAGAATCCTAGCTGGAGAATGTGAGTTCGGCCCTGAGTTGGATGACACCTTAAGGGACCGATTGGTGTGGGGGCTTCACGATGAAAAACTCAAACGTCGACACATAGGCAGACCAAACTGCTCACTAACTACAGCAATCGAAGAAGCCATGAGTGCTGAGGCATCGTACACCCCCCCAACAAAACGAGCGGGCCAAGTATTCCAAGCATTCTATGATGGAGAAGAAGACGACGACTTATTCCAAGATGGCAACCTCCACCCAGGTAGGACCATGAAGGACCTCCAAGATGGCGACCTTCACCTGGTCAGGGCCATGAGGGACCCCAAGATGGCTACCAGACCCCGCCACAACCCATGTGCTGGATGCAATGGGAATCACCCACGCACAAACTGCCCTTTCCTACATGCAATCTGCAGTTACTGTTCAAAAAATGGGCACATAGCCCGTGCCTGCTGTGCAGCCTCACCAACCCAACCGCAACCAGGGGCACCACCGCATGGCTCGCGAGGTATCCAACCCAAGAGGGGACCAGCCAACAATGAGAGATGGTCCAGCAACACAACCAGAAGACCATATGAGGGATGCTGGACCATCTATGCAGACGTTCAGCAAACCTCGGGAGATGGCAAAGATTCCGGAGAGTTCAGCACCTTGGTGAGCATCAAAGGGCAGAACTGCAAATTTCAAATAGACTCAGGCTCCCCGGTAACTATCATATCATGGCAAACACTGAAGTCCCTGATGCCCACTGTTCGGAAGGGAAACTTGGGCCCCTCACAAACAGCTCTACGGGATTGCCAAGGTAAATCAATTCCCCTCCTGGGACAAATCAACGTGCTCATGGAACACAAGCAGTTCCATGACTACCTGCCACTAGTAATAACAGAGAGGAAATTTCCACACTTATTGGGCAGACTGGATTCGTCAGCTGAAATTAACCCTCAAAGAAGAGGAAACCATTAACCTCACCACCGCCGGAACCAACACCAAAGACAACATAGTTGCAGAATTTGCAGACATCTTTAACGGTGAGCTGGGGAAATATAAGGGGACCCCTATATTGTTCAGCCTCGACCCTTCCATTCCTCCAAACAGGCTTAAGCCCCGGAGAGTGCCTTTAGCCCTCAAACCTAGAGTTGATGAACAATTGGACAAATTAATAGCCCAGGGCATCTTAGTGCCAATCGACCATGCCAGGTGGGAGACCCCCATTGTCACCCCAATTAAGCCTGATGGGTTTGTCCATATATGTGCTGATTATAAGTGTTCAATTAACTAAGCATTACAATGGAATGCATATCCAGTTCCAGTCATCCAGCACCTCCTCCATTCCCTGGGACAAGGCAAAGTTTTCGCTAAACTAGACCTGGCACAAGCATACCAACAGTTGCCGGTGGATGAACAAACAGCAGAAGCCCAAACCATAGTTACTCATAGGGGGGCATTTAAGTGCACGTGTTTACAATTTGGGGTTAGTTCAGCCCCAGGAATATTCCAGTCCCTAACGGAACGTTTATTACAGAGCATCCCTGGAGTAACCCCATATTTTGATGACATCCTGGTGGCTGCTGCAAACCACCGAGAACTCATCACCAAGCTGAGGACAACTCTCCAAAGGTTCCAGGACACAGGACTTAAGCTAAATAAAAACAAATGTTTAATAGGCATCCCCGAAGTTGAATTCTTGGGATTCAGAATAGATGCGGCACATATACACCCCACTAGAACTAAAACAGTGGCCATTCACGACGCCCCCCCCCCACTCCAACAAAACAGAGCTACAAGCATTCTTAGGACTCCTTAACTTTTACAACATGTTTTTAAGGCAAAAAGCCACGATCGCTGAACCTCTCCATAAGCTGCTAAATAAAACGACACTGTGATGCTGGGGGGACGTGGAACAAAAGGCATTCCAAGCTTCTAAAGCATTGGTTACTTCAAACAGCCTGCTGGTGCAATATAGTGAATCTACACCAGTTGAGCTAACCTGCGACGCGTCACCTTATGGTGTGGGGGCAGTTCTAAGCCATGTGTTTTCTGATGGCCATACAGTGCCCATAGCATTCTATTCACGGACCCTTTCTGCATCTGAAAGGAACTACAGCCAACTAGACAAGGAGGCTCTGGCCGCCATGGCAGGGATCAAACATTTCCATGACTACCTTTATGGCCGGAAATTCACACTTGTTACTGACCATAAGCCACTTCTGGGCCTCATCGCGGGGGACAAACAAACCCCACAAGTACTCTCCCCCCGCATGACCCTCTAGATCGAGTTCCTGGCAGCATACTCATACACATTGGAACACCGCCCCGGGACACAAATACCACATGCTGATGCCCTCAGCCGCTGCCCGCTAGCATCCAGCCCGCACGACCCAGCCCCAGCCCTTCCTTTGCTACTGATTGAACACATTCCAGACAACCCACTCACAGCGGACATCATCGCAAAACACACAACAAGCGATCCCACCCTTGCAGCCGTCCTGCAATGGGTGCTCAAGGGGTGGCCCCTAACACGGAGGGGAGAACAATTGAAAACAGAAAGTCTGAACTTTCCACCCAATGGGGCTGCCTCCTGTGGGGACACAGAGTCATCATACCCCCTCACTTGCAGGGACAAATTCTCACAGCCATCCATGAGGGCCACCTGGGCATGGTGCGAATGAAATCATTGGCCAGGAGCTACGTGTGGTGGCCCGGCCTCGACAAGGACATCGAAGAAAAAGTCAAACTCTGCCCCCCATGCCAGGCGTCCCATACTGCCCCACTGGCAGCACCAACCTCGAAATGGGACACCACTCAGAACCCCTGGTCCTGCATCCATGTGGACTTTGAGGGACCGGTTCAGGGCCAAATGCTCTTCATCACCATGGATGCCCATTCCAACTGGACCGAAGTCCAACCAATGCTTTCAGCCACCACTGAAGCCACCATAGCCGCCTTACAGGCAACTTTTGCAACACATGGCATACCGGACGTCCTAGTATCAGACAACGGCCCCCAATTCATAGCAGACGACTTCAACAACTTTCTCACCAGCCTAGGAATCTGCCACACCACCTCCGCCTGCTACAGACCCATGGCAAACGGACGGGCAGAACGGGCCATGTGAACAACGAAGGAAGCCATCAACTGCATGCATTCGGGCAATTTACAACAAAAAATAAACACTTTTCTTCTCGCCCAACACTCCACCCCCTCCACAACTTCTAACCGTAGCCCCGCTGAACTCTTAATGGGGCACAAAATAAAGATTCCCCTGAGCAGAGTCCACCCGGATGACACCCCCCCACCCCGCTTCCCACCTGTTCCTTCCCAGGGGTTAGAACATTTGTAGAGGGGGAAGGGGTATACGCAAGAAATTACCCAGGCCCACCCAAATGGGTGCCTGGGACCATCAGCTGGTCAACCGGGCCCAAATCGTATGAAATAAAATTAAACGATGGCCGCACCTGGAAAAGGCACATCGACCAACTACGTGGAAGAATAATAAAAGAGAACGGACCCAGTGGGGAGGGGGAGCCTAACAACCCAAGGGAAATGGACTACTCAGGGGGAGTCGCACATTACGTACCTGGGGCCTTAAGTAGAGAGATAATCCCAAGATTATTGGGTTAGTCTTGTCATTTCCTAGATCTACTGACTGAGAACTAAAGCTATAAAAGGGGCCAGGCTCCTCCCCGGCCCAGTTTCTTTCTCAGTCATCAACTAGATAACACTGACTGTTCTCACTTCGTTTGAATAATTTCTTAGTGATTTAGATTGTAACTCATTCTTCTCTATTTTCTCCTTTTTTCCAGATGATCAGTTCACAGAACGATTCCCTAGGAATTCATATGCACTTGTAATGAGGCCAGGGGGGTGGAGGAAGAAGCTAATGGTTATCTATGTTATAACTACACATGCTTCCCCTACACACACACACACACACCACCTCATAAAACTGCTAGTCCCAGACGGCAGACGAGGAGCAAAGAAGGGGGTGAGATAATGGCTTTTTTATTTGAAATGAAGCATACTTGGTGCTGCAATAGCTCCGGGGGGATGAACCGCCTACCCCCCCCACCCCCGCTGATCCGTCCGAGACAGCAGGGGCCTAGCGCAATGCCCGCGACCTTCCCGAGGTTGCGGGCTGGCTCTACAGCTTTTTCGGATGGTTCTGCTGCTTTTCTTTCTCGCTCGAGCTGCGCTGAGGCTAGCCTGGGCCTCTTCGTCTTCGGCGTGGCGTGACACCTTCATCTGAGCCGCTCGAGGCCTAGATGGGGCCTTTTAGACTCGTCCACAGTCGTGCAGGGGCGCTCGGAAAGATCAAGCTCCCAGGACCACAGGAGGCCTGCGCCTTCGGGGGAAAGCTTTTCGGCGCAGGGAGAACCGCAACTTTGCTGCCTGGAGCGCAGGGCACCTTTTACAAAGGGCGTCATTCTTCTCTGGACATGTGGAAGTTGCAGCCGCCATTTTGTCTCCCGTCTGCCATTTTAAGAAAGGGCAAGAGGAAGCCAACAGCGGCCGCCATTTTGAAATTTGCCCTTTCTGATCCAGCCGCAATTTTGGGGCCTATGTAATGTACAGGAAACAAGTGAAGACTCTTTTTTATTCAAACTGGGTTTCCATTATGCTGAGGGCAGAAGCTATAACAGTACTCATTCAAGCACAGGGTTACTTACCCTTTCCACATGCTGAGTCAGAGCTGCAAGCTGGCTAGGACTCCCCAATCAAATTAGGGGAGCATGTAATCAGCCCCCCCTTCCCCCTTTTAAATTATATCATAAGGGAGTCCTTGCTTGTTGGCATAGAGAGGTTTCAGGGCTTGCTGGAATACCCCCAGACCTTGTGTTCAGACCTGTGCAGATAGATGCACATGGTGACTCAAACTAATGCATTTCCCCCTTTCTCTTTCCTTCCCTCGCAGCTCCTTCTTGCGTTGGCCAGACCTCATGGAGAATTCTTCTCAAACGCTTAGCAGATCATTATCACCAGAACAGCCACGCAAGTGTACTTCAAAGCGCAAGCATATTGCTTCCGAGCAGCCTGCAATGAAGAAGCCAAGGGCCCCACCTCAGAAAACTACTAGGGCCAGGGGAAAAGGATAGTCACACGGTCAGCGGGCCCCGGATAAGAGGCAGGACAAGGCGGCTGCCCCACTGCCTGAATCACATTGTCCAGCATATTGCCCTTTCCACCTGTAACAGAAGAGGAACCACGACCAGCACCTCTCCTATCACCAGAGGGGGCCATGCAGGAGGGAGAGGTCATCCCTCTCCAACCTATCGTGCATATCGGAGAGCAGCAGACAGCCACATTGACCCCGGAAGGGCCGTTGACGTTGAAAGCCCTGCAGCAAAGTCTGCTATCTCAGATGAAGGACATGATCGCAGCCGCGATCACCACCAGTCAATTGTCTGCTCAGCCTATTCCGGCCAGCCCGGCTGAGGCTCGACCGTCCACCTCGGGGACAGCCTCATCCAACTCCTCTCATCTGGACCAGGATTACATTTGTCCTCAGTCACCCTCATCATCTGAAGCTTCAGATGCCTCGGTAGGCAAGGACGATCGCGTTCTCTCCGCCGACGAAACAGACCTCCTGGAAGCTCTGGCACTCCAAGGACTCTTCCGGGTGTCAATGTTTAAAACGCTTCTGAACAAAGCTAAGATGGTGATGCAATTGCAACCAAAAACGGCCTCCTCCATGGAGCAACAAACTACTCCAGAAGGCGAAGCAGCTCAACTGCTCCTAACCACGCAAGTTACTAAGGTAGAGGAGATTCCAGCTCCATCTCTGTTTTCCGACCTCATCATTAAGCAATGGGAGGTCCCAGGTGTGGGCACTTCCGTTCGGCCTTTCCTCGGCACCGAGGACATTCACAAAACTGATAACGGTCATTACAGCACACCTTCATCAGATACCTATCAGAATACATGCTTATCTCGACGTTATCCTGATCCAATCGTCGTCGGTTTACAGGGCGAGACAGGACATTCAAACCACACTTCTCACCTTCAGGGCTCATGGCTTCTCCATCAACCACGAGAAGAGCCACCTGCAGCCCACCACTCATTTGCATCATCTGGGGGTCATCATCGACACATCTGCGGGAAAAGTGTTTCTCTCCCTGACACAACTGTCCAAGTTGCTCGGCAAGATGGTGTCCGCCATTGACATAGTGCCATGGGCCAGACACCACTCGAGACAGTTGCAGTGGTTCCTGCTCCCATTCCAGAAGGTCGGATCCAGCCACTCCCTCATCAGGATAAAGCTTCCTGATGATGTCCGTCGTTCCATGCAGTGGTGACTATCCCCCAACATCGATGCGAGCCATATCTTCTCTGACCCAGACTGACTCGTCGTAATGACAGACACAAGTCTTCAGGGATGGGGAGCGCATTTTCAACACCATGTGGCTCAGGGCCAATGGCCCGCCTCAGCTCAACACCTCAGCATCAATTGTCTCAAGTTACGAGCAGTGCAGCTCGCCCTGATCAGGTTTCAACCTTACCTGACACAATCTCATGTCCTCGTTCTGACAGACAACATGGCTACGAAGGCACATGTAAATCGGCAGGGCGGGACCAAATCCAGAACCCTGATGAGGAAGTCGAGACTTCTGTTCACTTGGGCGGAAGCCAATCTACTCTCCATCAGAGCAGAACACATCTTGGGAGACTTGAACACAAAGGTGGACTGGCTGAGCAGGGCCACTCTAGATCCCTCCGAATAGGCACTGGGCTGCGACCTCTTTCAGCGGCTGGTGCGGACATACGGCCAATTTCAAATAGATTTATTTGCAACACCGATCAATATGAAACTGCCCCGGTTCTTCTCTCGATACAGAATGCCCCAGGCAGAAAGGACAGATGCACTCAGGTCGAAGTGGCCCAAGTGCCTTCTCTATGCCTTCCCACCGATACCCCTCATCCCAAGGGTACTTCGCAAGGTGAGAGCAGAACAAGCGGACCTGGTACTCCTGGCTCCACATTGGCTGCGTCGCCCGTGGTTCACCGAGTTATGCCACCTGTCCATTGCGGATCCGTGGATTCTCCCAATGCAGCCGTCATCGATGACGCAAGGGGAGCTTTGCCATCTAGACCACCAGTGGTTCCGGCTAGCCACTTGGCGCTTGAGCGGCAGGCACTGATCTCCAACAAGCTTTCACCCAGAGTAATTGCAACCATACAAGCCTCCCGCTATCAGGCAACTACACGGATCTACGAGGCGACCTAGCAGGCATTCACAGCATGGTGTGATCAGAAGAGTCTCGACACGCTCTACTTGCACGTTTCTCACCTCCTGGACTTTCTCCAGGATGGCCTCGAGAAGGGCCTACGGCCAAATACCTTGTGCCACCAGGTAGCGGTCATTGCGTCAGTAATCGACTGTGACACTGGTACGTCTCTGTCCACACACCTACAGTGCTGTGCTTCCTTAGGGGAGCAACCAATCTATGCCCCCCGGTCATTCATCGTTTTCCCACATGGGAGTTACCGGTGGTACTTGAAGGCCTCACGGCGGCCCCTTTGAACCCATTAGATCGGCTTCCCTCAGAGAGCTTACCTGGAAAGTGGCGTTCCTGATCGCAATAACATCAGCGCATCGGATCTCGGAGCTGGCTGCTTTCTCAACTAATCAGGACCTTTGCATCTTCCATGTGGACAGGGTAGTTTTGAGGGTAGACCCAAGTTTCACCCCTAAGGTGAACACGATATTCCACAGAAAGCAAGAGATTGTCTTACCGGATTTCCACCCGGCCTCCTCACCCCGAGGGAAGACTTGTTGGCACAGACTAGATGTCCGCAGGGCATTGCAAGTCTACCTTGACAGGACCCGACCCTTTCGAAAAACGGAAGCACTCTGTCTCCTTCCAGGACCAGACACTGGGGAGGAAAGTGTCTTCAATGGTGATTGGCCGCTGGATCCAAGCATGCATTGCGGCCACCTATTCCTCCAGGGGGCTTCCGCCTCCCGGGGGTATAACAGTGCCCTCCACAAGGAGCGCAGCCACCTTGGCAGTGTGGTCCACCCATGCCTCAGTTGAGGAGGTTTGCAAGGCAGCCACATGGGCATCTCCATCGCCCTTTATAAGACACTATCATATTGTCACTTATTTATTTATTTATTTATTTATTTATCACATTTATCACATTTATATACCGCTCCATCTCCGCAAGGACTCGGGGCGGTTCACAGCAGGTAAAAACAGAGTATAACAAATTCTAAAAACCAGTCTAAAAA
>JAEANM010029428.1:0-10183 GCA_017656035.1 Myanophis thanlyinensis | reverse complement strand
CAGACCTCTCTCATCTTTTTAAGTGGGAGAACTTGCACAATTGGTGGCTGACTAAATACTTTTTTGCCCCACTGTATTACACATATCAGTTTTGAATGCATTCTCTTTTATAACATTAGCTAATTTTACCAAGGGTTAATAGGCAAACCACCCATCCTTTTCAAAATAAACTTTTTTTCTTTTTTTCCTCTTCCAAAATCTAGGTGTGTCTTATATTCCAGTGCATCTTATACACTGAAAAATATGGTACATACTTGCAAGAACTGCAGCCAAGGCAACAGAGATAAGAAAAATTTCAGCCCATAGCAGGAATGTAATTTGGGAAGCTCTCAGACCTGACACTCCCTAGTTCTGTTTAAGATAAAGATAGAGAGGAGAGGGGCACACACTGAACTCTCTAATAAAAGTAGTTTTAGTATTCAACTCTTGAAACTTACAGGAATTCTCACTTAGGATAACATAAATTAGAGCTTTAATTCAGATAAAGTTTGAAACAGTGCAGTTATCTTAGAAGCAGTAGTTTGAATAGTAATTAGCCATGATTAGCTTTATGATCAAAGTAGAATTGGACTTGTCTTTGCTATGAAGTGCTGTCCAAACAGTTACATGCAACTATACACCAAAATTACATTAAATGACTGAATAATGTAAACACACATTCTAAGTCTGCATCTCATAATGTCAAGAATGTCATTGGGCATGCATTTTAATATATCTTTTTTCACTAAAAGGAGTGAATCTTACTGCAGAATACTTGTTATGTAAACTTTGCAGAAGAACATGCTGTTTATGTATGTTGTGTGTGCATATGTGCGAGTGCTTAGAGAAACTGGTTTAACATTTGTTTCATGTTATGTTTGACTGAAATAAATCTATTCATTCTTAGCTGTGCTCAGTTTTACAATTGCTGTTTAGTCAAGCACTGATTGCAAAGAGTATGATTCCACCTTTCATTACCTTATATGAGAACTTAAATTTTATACAAGACATCTTCTTACTGAATGGTATGTAAATTTAGGGATATGTTACATTGAGCTTGGACAGCATGCCTGCCTTTTTAGAAGAATAAGGAAATACAGGGTTTGTTTCATGTTCCCATTGTTTCCAATGATGGAACACTCAAATGTATTTGAAGCTTGTTCCACTAAAACAAAAGAACAAACATCTGGAATTATTTTGAGATTGGTTGCTTTATTATGAGCAAAATACTGTTTGTTTGGTTTGTGGACATTTCTAATGCTAACAAAATGCTAAAGTACATAGTATCACAATATTTCAGTACCTTGGAGAGCATTTGGATGATGGTATAATGGCAATTTAACATTAATGATGGAAATTCTGAATCTATTTTAAAATTGGTTTGGGATAATCTTTTTTTTAAAAAAAAATATTTTTTTTAAACAAAACATACAAAAAACATACAAAACATAAAAACATATAAGCCTGGTTTAGGGATAATCTTTATTGTATTACATATGCACTTACAATTATCAGTAGCCCACAGTTAAAGATAAATTTAACAGAATTGATAAAATAATTATAAATTCAATGAGAACAAAATAAATCCTTTGATCCTCCACCATATAACGAACTTATAACATTGGCTTGGAAAACAAATTATCATTCTCCTTCACTCTATAATGCATACAGTGAGAGAGAGAGTGAATGTGTGTTTCTAGTCAGCTAAAGAACTTAGTATCTCAGAACTCCTGTCCTTTCCTAGGGAGAAATACTTCATTTTTAAGTAATAAAAGAATTATGAAGTGTGCAATCATTATAATTCAAGGTGGCAAATACAGAAACTGAGAAATCATGAGTTCTAGTCCCACCTCAGACATGAAAGATGGCTGGGTGATTTGGGGTCAGTCACTCTCTCTCAGTCAATCCACTTCATAGGGTTGTTGTGGGAAAACAGGAGGAGGAAGGAGTATTAGGTCTGTTAGCTGCTTTGAGTTATTTATAAAAACAATAAAGGTGGGGTATAAATAAATGTGCTCATGTTTGCAAACAGTCATTAATATATTATCTGGTTTTTTTGAACAATTGAACCCATGATAAATTGATAGATTCTGTGTGGAATTTCATTCACTCAGTCATTTGTAGTCATTCTACAATAATTTTTTTTAATCTTTTTTAACTAAAATACTGCAAATATTCTTCATCAAAGGATACACCTTTCCTCCCCCTTGAAATTTCCAATGCTATTGGTTATTAGTACCTCTTCACTGACAGAGAGATAAGAAGAACCTGTATTCAGAACATTTGTTCAAGTATGCTTTAATTGTTTAGTGTATATTATTCAGTTCTGTTAGGAGACCAGTGCCTTCTGCCAAAATTATCTCTGGAGAGGAACTATTCAGATCCCCACTACAACACTTCCAAATACATATTCTGTGCTTAATGGGTCTGCAGTGGCTGTGCAACCATCCATATATTCTTTGGCAGTTCAGCAAAAAGTTAGTGTAGATAGACTAATGATACCTTTAACATATGCAGACATCAATGCAATTGTTCTGTAAGTCTTCCTAATAAATGCCATCCTCATATATTGGACAACACATTCCTGAATTCCATAATCTTTGTCAGGAACTTTTTTTATATTTATTAAGAGTGTGCTATTTTTGATACACATTGACAGAAATGGACAGTAAATAATTTCTTCTTTGAAGCAGGTTGTTTCCTGCAGAAGGTCTTTTTTTCTTATATACTGATTAGAATGGATCAAGACTGATGACTAAAAGAATCTGAGAATTGAGCATGGCAAACTTTCTCACTTCAATCAACAAATCAGTACTATTTGTTCTGAAGTTTTTCTAACAGAGAAAAAACCCTAAAGATCTGCTTTCATATTCAAACTACCACCACTGATCAACATGTAATCTGACCCGGAGTTAGTACAAAAATTAAATGATGATTGAACTCTGTTTGAAAACTTGATGCAGCTATGAAGCACTTTGGACCAGTTGCTCTTTCTAGCTTAAACTACCAAAGAAATTTTTCATTAAGATATCTAAAGGCCGGACAGGGGAAGGAAAAAGAGAAGAGATTGTGTATGCTGCCTTGAACTTCTGGGTGAAAAGTGAAGTACAAATTCAAACAACAAAATAAATTTCTGTTCCCCACTTTCTCATCACTTCATAGCATCGTTTAATTCCCACAATCTATTGCATCTGAATATTTTGGAAAGTGTATTGGCACTCCCAATAGAGCTCTGCTATTTAACATTGTTGCTTATGCCAGCAAATAATTTTCTCTGAAGAACACAAGTGCTCTCAAATTTAGTTCTCTACAGTGGGAAATAGAAATGTTTGTGCCTGCACTATGAAATCTCTTCTGCTAGTCTACATCTCTCTAAAGTCTCATAGTTTAATTAAGGTAAAACTGCTATTTTTAGAACTACAGCTCATTGGACCTAATACAAGTATTTCCCAACTATGGAGTTTGCAGAAAGGGGATTTTTCATGAATGAACATGGTTACTCTTGTTTTAATATGCCTTGAAACTATTGAATGTAAATGTTCAGTCAGAAATGTCACTAGTCAGAAATAATTTTATATTACCTGAGAATCCTTCAGTCACTAGAAAAGACAGCAATGTTTAGCTTCAGTTGATATTTTTGCAAACAAAATGCAACATCTAATAATTAACCTGAGATTTATTTATCAACATAATCTTAGAATTTTGCTTACCTAAGAGATAATTACAATAAGCTTTTATGTTTTCAGAAAAGGATACAGCACCTCACCTAATTTTTTGGATTTTTGTTTTTATCTCCAACCCTTGGTTTGTTCTTGTTTTTGTTTTTTTCAACCACATTATCTAATAAATGATTCTGAGGGTTATTAATAAATTCATCATGAGTTTTGCATTTGATTATGAGTTTTGCATTTCTCATAATCAACGTGGTTTGTTTTTAAAAATTATTACTTCTAGGATTAGCTGTTATTTTACAATAGGTGTGTTTAAGTGAGTGAAAGAAAATATCTTGTGAGTTTTTAATCCTGCACTACTTTCTTTTTCTTATCACCTCGACAGCAAATTGATGAGCAATGTGCTATCTGAGTAGGAATTAGGACATGAGAAATGATGGTGTAAGCACATCAAAACCTATTTTCAGGTAGTCTGATTTAAAAATTAAGCACAGTGCAATCTTCAGCTAAGAGCCATCTTAGTCCAGAGATCCTATAAATATTTAAGATTATTAAGTCTTTACAGTTGCAAACCATTGTGTCAATTATTATTTACCATTGCTCCATAATATTGTTCAATTCCCCATTTGCTTCTGAATGTTTGTGACCTGATGGCCCTCATTTTGTTAGGATTCTTTACTAGCAAATCTATGTGGTAACTGGAAGTCAACAATGGCTTGGCACATAATCAACAGTGTGATTATAAATTTATATTCGAGACATCAAAATGTTACACCTTGTCCTATGTTAGTCACTTTTTTTTATTCCCCTCAATTTCTCCAAGCATCAACATCTTCTCCAGTGACTCTTTTGTTAATGTTTTATGTCCAAAATATTCTACTTTTAGCTTCAATATTAGTGCTTCCAGTGAGGAGATTGGGGTTTTTTTCTCTTGTACTGAATGATTTTATTGTTCTTGAAGTTGAAAATATTCTCAACATTTTTCCTTCAGCACTATAATTCAAAAGCAATCCATTTTTCTTCATTTGACATTTCATAGCCATGTGTTACAACTCGGAAAACCAGGACCTTAACAAAATTAACTTTGTTGTCACTTGGTATCTCCGCATTTAATACTTTGTCTAGATCTGTCAGACTTCCTCTCAATTTTATTTCAGGTCTATAATCAACATCTCTGAATTTTTCAGTCCCGGTAGATAAAATCTGTAACTACTTCAGCTTCTTCCCTGTACATTTTCCTTGGATTGTTGATATATATTTTAGTATTGACCAGCTGATTAGCTTTTATATATCTTATTTCCCCTTCATCAAGATATTCTTTAAGTTTGTCACATCTACACTTTAAAATGGTTTAATTAGCATTTCTGATACTGTTGTTCTTCCTGTAATTTTAATTCCTATTTCTATTTCTTTTAGTCCAGAATTTTTCATTGTGTGTGTGTTTAAATTAGTGAGACAACAGTATGAAACATTGGTTCTTTTCCTTTCCAATTTTGAACTATTTAATCATTTCATGTTCTATTCTAACTATGTATCCTGGTCACAGACTTTCATTGGCAGATTAGTTGATATACAACCATATTTTTAAGATCTATCCTCAACTTGTTGTGAATGTAATAATAAAGTAAAATAATGTCTTTTATAATTCCTTTATTTTTCTATTATCCATCAGATATTTACAGTGTTGTCCTGCTTCTGAATCTAGCTTGTACAACTGGCAACTGTTGTTTCTTGTATTGTTGAAGTCTGGATTGCAGCATCTTGAGCATTGTCCTTCTAACAAAAGAGATTGTGAAATGTTCAATAGTCTCAACACTCTTTAACATTACCTCTTTTTAATATTGGAGTATAATTGATCTTTTCCAGTCCCTCGGCCATTGCTGTGTTTTCCATATCTGGTTAGAAATTGCAATGGCATGATGCTGCAATATTAGTTGGTATCTTATCAATTCCTGTAGCTTTGTTACCAATATTTTCTAGAACCAATTTAATTTTACTTGCCAGATATCTGGCTCTAGTTCAGCAATTAAACCTTTGTACTTATCAATAATATTGGGATTGTTTTCATACAGCTTTGAAAATATATACAATACATGCCATCTCCTCTGTATAGCTTATTTCTTACAGAAGTCTTTGCTGTCTTGGCATAAAATGTCCCTTATCCTTCCCATATGTTTGCTTTCCTCAAAAACTTTTTGCATCATATTTCCTTATAATTTCTTGCTCTTCTCTGGAACTTGGACTTTAAGTTTAGGATTTTTTCTCTCTGACTCTCTGCTTTTGTTCTCAGTACACAGTACTGACTAGTCCTAGCTGAAAGGTTCAGAGGATCTACTGCTTTCATCAAATGACAAAATAACATAAGACCATCAAGACTGACCTTTTTGTATATATGTGCACCATCATGGTGAAGCACCCTTCAGCATGATACTGATTTTATTCTTTGACTCCATCCATCTCCTGGAACAAAGTTGTGAAGAATTAGAAGGGTCTACTAATCTTGATCTGCAGTCCTAACTACTAATCTACTAATTTGTTTGTGTGCCCTTGCTTCCAATTTCTTTTCAGATTCTGTTTTCAGCTTTGTTATTCTGACTGATTAAGAACGTAAGATATCAGTAAGACTGAAATAGCATGATCCATCCAGAGACACTCAATCATGGCAGAGATGGGCAGCAGTGAAGGGAATCTATAATATTTGTAAATGTCATTCTCTGCTAAAAAAAAATGTCTCCCTATTTAGGAAAATTGTATCCCAAGAGGAATTTACATTTAAAATGTCTCTGTGTGTAATACACACAAACAGAAAGACAGATACATAGCTTTGTCTATGAAAAAAGGAATGCAGATTTTTAATAGTTAATAATTGAAAATAATTTCTAGAACCAAGTACATAAAGACCTATAACATTGACACAAACTGTATTTAGACTTGTATGTCTTAATCTTCTTCTTTAGTCATGGTACAATTTCTGACTCACTCTACATTGCTGACCATGACTCAACCTTGCTAGACTTATTAGGATTAATATGTCAGGGGAAGCAAAAACAGAGAAGTTCATTTTCAGCAAAGAGAAATAACTCAGTCTGCCATCTTGTCATTCAGTTTTTTCCAATCTAAATGAAGTAGTCCTAACATTTATTGAACTATAGATTTCAGTAAAGTCCCCAATCATTCTTTCCATGTGTTATGCTAGGGATTGGTCCTTCAGATAACTTAATTTAAATATCAGAAAGACATAACAGGTGGATGTGGCATATGACAGTAGGAGGGAAAGGGAGGAGAAGGCATGTGTAGCAGCAATAAGAACATAAGATTATGTAGATGTGTGGCGTGCATAATTAACAGTTATTTTTTAAATGATTGATTTATAGGCAGGTTTTTTTGTTTTGTTTTTGTTATACTAGAGGAATAGTTTCATGATTAGACAGCCTACCTATTATTAGTTTTTAAAACAATTATAATATTTACACCCAAAAAGATCTTCCTTTATTTTATTTTTGGTATTTTAGGTATGTTCAAGAAAGCTCAAAAACACTTCGGGATGGAGAGTTCTAAGAGATGCATTGAAGAAATTGCGCATGAAATAAAGGGGCTTTTTAAAAAGAAAATATTTGATATGACTGTCTGTAGAGCTTCAGCACTCAAGCAGGTTTGACCTCTTTCTCTAAATATGTTTTAGATGGAACAGAGGAAGCTACCTTACATAATTCAAGCCTTTGGTCCATTTAGACCCACATTATAAACTCAGACTGTCAGTAGCGCTCCAGGTTTCAAACAAGAGTCTTTTCTTGCCATGTCAAGATGCCAGGGATTGAAACTAGCATGTTCTGCATGTAAAGCATTTGCCACAAAAGAATGAGATAGACAGCATTCCATTTCAGCAATTTTCCTGGCATTGAAAACAAAAGGCTTCACCCTTGTTTGGTTCCGTATCTTTCTCAACACCACTTCCTTTGGGAATGGAGTCTGTATTTGCTTTAAAATAGGGTATACCTTCAATGTTAGTTCCTGATTTCCCATATTCTATCTTTTGGTTTCTTTATTAGTTCTAAAAAAAACCTGGCCTTCTTTAATATCCCTCATTATTTGTTTTCTTTCACTAGAATTCTTTTGTGGATAATGTATTGTAAATTCTATTGATTTCAATAGGTTAGAAGCAATTGCAGGATGCATTTAGACAAATTGTTTTGTTCATTCACCATACAATATTATGTCTCTATGTTGGCAAGCTCTTTGTAGAATCTGGATAAAATACACAAGCTTATTCTCTACAGTCACTCCAAAATTAAAAGTAAAGTAAGTAAGTAAAGCACAACATTTCACAAAACTTTTGAAAAGATATCATATCTTTGATATAAATACACATCTTTTGTCTTTTTATTGTTGGTGATCAATATTTATTCCTTTCCTTTAATTATTTGTTCCCAACACTTAAACTAAAGTATGAAACCTTCAAGATAATGCAATTTTCTTTTAGCAAACATTAATTTAAAGACTTAGATTTTAAAAAAAAAGATGGACTGAATCAAAAAATGTAAGTATGAAAAAGAAAAGGGGAGCAGAATTCAAGCTCAGTCTACTGGTAGGAGATACAATTTACAACAGGCAATCAGTTGAGGGAAGAAAGATATCAGAACAAATCTTACTTGCATCTTTCGGATAATGCTTGTGAGTGAATCACAAGATTACTTTATTCTCAATTTGATGAGTTGTACCATGTAGGGAAAGAAAACATTTTTATTAATTATGCAATGTAACATTCACATCTAAAATTTATATTTAGATTACTGTTTCTCTAAAGAGCTTCAAAACTGCTCCAAGAGTTTGTTTGCTTTGTATAAGAGATAATGACTTGATCAAAACTTTTGAATGGAACACTGAAGCAATCAGACTTTTCCATTCTCAGTGAGCACTCATCAGCTAAATTGCTACAGCCTTTTTTATTGCCTGTCGAGGAAAATGTCAGTATAAGAAGAGGAGATTTCTAACAGGTAGCTTTAATCCTTCCATTATAGAATGTTTATTATTTCTGTCCTCACCTTATTTTCTTTCCCCTCCAGGAAGGAAACAAAGATGGGATAAAATGGCAGAGAAGGAAGAAAGCATTGAAATGGCCTTTATTCCAGATCAGTGCACAAGCTTGAACTTGAGAAACACTTAACCTGCTTGTTGATATTGTCACTCAGTTTGTATGTAGTTTATTCAACAGGATTTTAGAGAGTGAGAAGATGCCTGAGGAATGGATAAGTGTTCTAGTGAGAATCTTTAAGAACAAGGGTGATGTGCAGAGTTGTAGCAAATACAGAGGTATAAAGTTGATGAGCCACACAATGAAGCTATGGGAAAGAGTAATGGAAGCTAGGCTAAGAAAGGAAGTGGATATCTGTGAGCAGCAGTATGGCTTCATGCCCAGAAAGAGCACCACTGATGCAATTTTTGCCCTGAGAATGTTAATGGAGAAGTATAGAGATGGTCAGAAGGAGCTGCATTGCATCTTTGTGGATTTAGAGAAAGTGTACAATAGAGTGCTGAGAGAGGAGCTATGGTATTGTATGGGGATGTCAGGAGTGGCATAGAAGTATGTCAGAGTAGTCTAGAATATGTATGAAAGGAGTATGACAGTAGTGAGATGGGTTGTAGGTTAGACAGAGGAGTTCAATGTGGAGGTGGGGCAACATCAAGGATCAGCTCTGAGTCCCTTTTTGTTTGCTATGGTAATGGACAGATTGACAGGTGAGGTCAGACATGGACCCCATAGACAATGATGTTTGCAGATGACATTGTAGTCTAGTGAGAGCAGAGAGCAGATGGAGGAACACCTGGAAAAGGGGAGGCAGATGTGAAATTCAGCAGGTTCTAGCAGGTTCGCTAGAACCGGTAGTAGATTTTCTAAGCAGTTTGGAGACCCAATTGTTAGAAGAAATCTCCTTTTGTTTGTTTCCACTTTAATCCTGTAAGAAAGGCAGGAAAAAAAATCCTGATGTTGTTTCTAGCATGATCTTTATTGCCCTGCTTACAGAAACTGCCCACCCAGTCACATGACACCCCCCCCCAGCCAAACCCACCAAGCTACGCCCACAGAACAGGTAGTAAAAAAAAAATTCCACCACTGGGGGGAGGTATGCTCTGAAAAGAAGAGGAATGAAAGTCAGTCGTAAGACAAAATATATGTGTGTAAATGAAAGGAAGGGAAGTGGAACAGTGAGGTTATAGAGGGCTGAGGTCAAGAAGGTGCAGGAGTTTAAGTATTTGGGGTCAACAGTCCAGTGCAACAGGGAATGCGAAAAAGAGATGAAGAGGTGAGTGCAGGCAGGTTGGAATAGGTGGAGAAAGGTGTCAAGAGTGTTGTGTGACAGAAGAGTGTCAGCAAGAATCAAAGGAAAAGTGTACAAGATAGTAGTGAGACCAGCTATGCTGTATGGGTTAGAGACTGTAGTAGTGAGGAAAAGACATGAGGCAGAGATGGAGGTAGCAGAGATGAGGATGTTGAGGTTCTCTTTAGGAGTGACCAGGATAGACAGGATTAGGAA
>JAEANM010029427.1:0-10184 GCA_017656035.1 Myanophis thanlyinensis | reverse complement strand
AATAAAATTAAATTAAAAATTAAAATTAAATTTGCCAATTGGCCTTGAAAACTGCTGGAAAATACAAACTTTTCAATCAGGGATTTCAGCAGTAGAGGGTGCTCTAATGCAATACGTGTTTTGCAAAATAACTAATACAGTATTGATGTAGAAATCCATTGTAAGCAAAACAAGTATTTTTATTTTAATAGAGCAAAGTAGAAAATACCATATTTAACATTTAAATATATTCCTAGCATAAAATTATTTGTTGGGCCTTCTAGTAAGTGTGATGTAATGACTTCCTTTTCATGTTATAATTTAGGGTACCACAAAAACAAAGCAGAATAGGAAAAATATAACAGCAAAAAGCAATCATTTCATTTCATACTACATACACATTTCTTAGGATAATAAAGGAAGTAATTATCAGTGTACAATTTTGTTTTATTTACCTTTCAATGACCTGTTAGATTGGAAGCATTATGATACTTGGGTCTCCAAATAGTATTAAAAAAAAGAAAGTAAACGCCAAGTAAAATAAACAATAGTAAAATTAACCTCAGCAAAAGTAGGCTTAGATACAAGTATGAATAGCAAGCAAAACAAGAAAGAGAATTCAAATTTCTGATTCATTGGAAATATAAATTGTTTTAAATCTTATAAATTATTCATTCTTTCCATGGAGAAGTTGAGTTGCAGTCTTTTCCATAATCAAGGCATGCGTTTTGAATAGTTCCATATGCTGTAATCCTTGAGTAGTAGTGCTGTTAGTGATAGGGATAGTAGCTTTGCTAATTAATTGTGGAATAGTGAGTAACATGAATTTATTTTCCAGGATCCTATCATTTCAAATTTCTATTTCAAAATATTTCAAAGTAACTATCAGACAAAACAATTTCATTTACTCACTCTCTCTCCCCAAATCTGAGGAAGAGAGTTTATTTCTCTGTTATTATTTCTCAGGCTGATTCTTTACGAAACATAATATTTTGCCCTTTCACAACATAGTCCACCAATCTCAAATTTCTTACTGTTAGTTGTTTTGTTCGCATTATCACTTGAAGCATCTTGCCAGAACCAACCCTTTTCACAAAACAGTCTAGGTATAAAAACCCAACATTTCTTTTCCCTTCTAAAAAACAATTTCAATAATATAAAATAAGAAATCTGTGAATAAAACGTGAAATTAACACTGGTGACTCATGTCAGCTCACGTCAGCAGTTTAGGTCTATGCTGTAGCTAGGCAGCAGAATTGTTGTACACATCTTTTCACTATAAAGCTAGACTTCCAAAAAATGAAGGGAAATGAAAGTAGTTCAGGAGTAAACTCATCTACTGAAAACCTGTGACTTAAGATGCAAACTCCAGATAAAGAATCTCAAATTTAAAAAGAATCTCAAATTTAAAAAGTTCTGCCAACTGAATATACAGTACATCATTGGGTCAGGCACACGCTTGTCCAGCTGTCTCCCAAATGCTCTTGTTTATACCTTGATTTTGTGCAAAACAGAATAGTTGCACCAGTCCCTGGTATTATTTTTCTCTAATCATTGAACTTGACATCTCCAAGGCAATTTTTTTAATTTAAATGTGGCAGAGAATAATATGGAAATCTTTCAGCTCCCCCCCACCACAACTTCTTTTTAGTGAAAAGTTGTGGCCACAATATGCCCTTCTGCTCTTTTCAGTTACAAAAAAAGTTGCATTTTTATTTATTTACCTTGCTTTTTGTTGGTATTGGTGTTGGTGAAGACCATGGCTAGAGAAGAGGGAGCTGAGATGAGGAATGAGATGTATCTGAGAGAGACAGAGTTCTGTGCCTCTCCAGAATTTCTTCTTTGCTCCCTGCTATCAGAGTTTTGCAGATCCTGAAGATGAAACTCAAATACTTTGGCCACCTAATGAGAAGAAAAAACTCACTGGAGAAGAGCCTAATGCTGTGAACGATTGAGGGCAAAAGAAGGGGGTAACGGCAGAGAATGAAGTGGCTGGATGGAAACACTGAAGCAGTCAGTGTGAGCTTAAATGGATTCCAGGGGATGGTAGAGGACAAGAAGGCCTGGAGGAATATGGGGTCACGATGGGTTGGACATGGCTTGCAACTAACAACAACAACAACAATCAAGAGTTCTGACACTGGAGAAGAAATACCACCAAGTGTTCTGAAACAGATTAAGGTTCTGAGGTAGAAACCCACCTGTGAACAGTAATCTTTTTGTATCTTCAGGGACAAGACCGAAGACCACAAAGACAATTTCAGATCTTGATCTGGAGTTTAGAAGCTCTTATATTACCAGACTTTTGATTTGGCCAATAACAGTATTTTTGTTAGTATAAAAAACATTTATATTTCTGATGATATTGATGCCACCAATAAATACTGACATATTAAACTACAATCTGTTATAGTTAGTGCAGGCTCATTCGTTAGTACAGAGGAATATTGTTCAGTTTATTAAGTTTGTTTATAACATGAAAGGAAGTGATATTAAAAATGCTTTCATAAGGCTAAAGTTACCTAGCTTTTTCAAACTATCTTCATAGAATTTAGTTTCTAGTTTTTTTGAGTATAATTCTTGAGCCAACTGTTAGGAATGTTAAACTCTAACAGTAGTTGGGTAGGCAATATATAAACCAGGATTATCATTTTGAGAGTTAAGATGTACTGTTGCTTTAACTCCAAGTGGCTGCTAATTAATCAAGCAGCAATAAGAAGACGCCAGAATCACTTCTGAGTGTGGGTTTCTGAGAGTGGTTTTCTGGAAGAGAGTTGTTTGGAGTGGGTTGTTGTTCTTCTGAAGTTTGTATTTTTGTGAGTATTACTGAACTCAACTGAACTGAACTGAATTGACTGTGTATGACTATGGACTGTTAGATGGACTTTGCTTAAAATTCAAATTCCATTATACTAAACCTATTTTTGCTGCTCAGTGAAAGTGTATAGTATAATATACCAAATTACTCTCAAATACGCTCCGTTGTGTACTTGTTCTCCAACGGAGGACTCTACTCTTTAACACCAACTACAGTATATATCTACTTAATTATCATGCCATCCAGCAGGCACACAGCTAGCTAATCAGCATGTCATTTGGTATATTGATAAAAGTCAAGTTCTATTATGCCTACAATATTCCCACCCTTTATTGTCAGATTTTTTTAAAAATGAGATACGTTTATCTTAGCTCTTAATAAATCCATGCTGATTTCATGGAATTGTTGTTGCCTTGTTTTTGAAGGTGCTTACTTCATGATCTAATCTAGCCCAATTACTGAGGTCAGACTGACTGGTCTGTAGTTTGCTGGGTTCTTCTTTTTCTACTTTTTGAAGATAGGATCAACATTTGTTATCCTCCAGTCACCTGGTATTTCACCAGTTTCCCAATATGTTTAAAATATAAGGATTCAGTCAGATAATCAGCTAATTTCTTCAGTACCCGAAAAATGGAATTAAACTGGCCTGAAGGTCAGGCTCATTCAGGGAATGCAATTATTCAAAGTATTTCAGAGAGTCCAAAGGCATGCTCACTGCACCTGTTAGTGCCTCCTTAAGGAACCCACACCTTTTCCCAAGGCCTCAAATGCATATTTTTTCTGGGATCACACATCTAAGTTAAGAATATTTAATCCTTTTATATCTCCCTCCACCCTCTGAAGAAAAAAGTAGTTAGCAAACAAGTCAGGAATTTCTGGCCAAAATTATGCTTGAAGGAGTTTGTCTCCCAAAAGATGTTGTTTGTTTCTCTCTCTAACCCGGTTCTTCCTGGAGCCAATCCTACACATTAAGCACACTGCCAAAGTGGATACAACAGATGCTAGAATAATTAAAGTCTCCCATCACTACAAAGTCAAGTTTCTTTCAAAACGTTACTATTTCCTTTTAGAAGACATTGTCCGCATCTTCTTCTCGGTTGAAAAGGCAATAATAGATGCTGACAACAGTATTTCTTTAATTACCTGAAATCAAGTGCTGCTTATAGCATTCATTTGGATTTTGGAGCAAGAATGGATTTTTTTCACATACAGTGTAACTCATTTCCCATTCTTCAGAAAAACAAATTCAATTGCTGTATTCTAATGGGGGGGAAACTGGTTTTCTGATATGCATTAAATCAGGGGTCTCCAACCTTGACAACTTTAAGACTTGTGGACTTCAAGTTCCAGAATTCTGGGAGTTGAAGTCCACAAGTCTTAAAGTTGCCAAGGTTGGAGACTCCTGCATTAAATTAAATTAAACACCGCCCCGAGTCCCTAGGGAGAGGGGGCGGTATATAAATTTAAATAAATTAAATAAATAAATAAAAATCATAGCTGACCTGTACTAAAACTGAAGCTCATCCTTTGTTTAGTTATTTGTTTGTATCAGTGTATTATAGACAATGGAGCCATGGGCTTTATAATCCTATTCTAATCCCCAGTAAATCAATAGAAAGCATTATAGTTAGTATTGAACACACATATATAGCCTAGCTCACGATAAAGAACTATCAGCAAGGCACATGTTGGTATTTATTATGTTTTCAATCTGACCAACAATATACATTGTTTGGATAAAAGCAGAAAGCTGCCCTTTAAAAATAATAGACCTTTTCCTTTGCTATTTCTTCATGAGCTTGGACAAATGTTGAGATCTTGGGCCAGCCAGACGGATGCCTCTCATGAACAAAACAAAATTTTGCAGTCAGGAAAAAAGACGGGAGATCACACTTTACAAATTACATTGGATGAGTTTGAATTTTATTGCACAGTAATGAATATATGTGGAAACCAAAAGGCTACGCCTAATGGTTATTTTCATTGTAGCCCACTCACACGAGTAACAGGCACAATTCAGCCAATTTCTTGTATGGCTTGCCCTGCTTGTGTGGCTTTTGGAATTCCAGTTGTGTGCCTCTACCTTAAGCTTGAGAAAAATACACCGCTTGAATTCCAGTGAAGAGGGAATCAGGAGTGCTTCCAAAGCCGGTTTGGTGTAGTGCAGCAGATGAAAGCTGGTTTGGTGTAGTGGTTAAGCCATCAGGCTAGAAACCAGGAAATCAGGAATTCTAGTCCCACATTAGGCACAAAGCCAGCTGTGTGACCTTTCACTTTCTCTCCACCCTAGGAAGAAGGCAATGATAAAACACGTCTGAAAAACCTTGCCAAGAAAACCATAGGGACTTACCCAGGTAGTCTTTGAGAGTCAGACATGATTGAAGGGAAGAAAAAAAAAGTAACTGTGAGTTCTGTTAAATATTCAATGGCTGTTATTAAAAAAAAAAAAAAAAGACAGACATCCAGTGACACCTCTGAAATAATTCAGATGACAAGCAGTGATGCAATTCTCAGCAGTAAAAGTTATCTTTTATTGTTGCTACATTCAGGCCACAATAATTTCTTCTTGTGGTTTGGTAGCTGCCGAACAAGCTGTCAAATACAGGTGTCTTTTTCCTACTATCTGCCCAAAATGAGACTATAGGTTTGTGTCTCACAATAAAGAGGTGTGGGTAGGCAAATATTTCCCACACTTCTCACACTTCCGACAACTTTTCAGCCACAGTTCTTTAAATCCTGCTCCAATGGAAGCCAACTTTGAGTAGTAGGAAAACTTGTGATTCACAATACACTTGACTTCCAACCATTCGTTTAGTGATCATTTGAAGTTACAATGCACTGATGAAAGTGACAGGGCCGTTTTTCACACTTATGACTGTTGCAGCTTCCCCATGGTCACATGATCAAAAGTTGGGTGCTTGGCAATTGCCCTGTATTTATGACAGTTGCACCATCCCGGGACTACATGTTAACAATGTGTAAACTTCCCAGCTGGCTTCCAACAAGCAAAGTCAACGGGGAAGCCAGAGTCATTTAATGACTACATGACTCACTTAACAACTGTGACAAAAAAGATTGTAAAATAGGGCACAACTTAGCAATGGATATTTTGGACTCAATTGTGGTCGCAAGTTGAGGACTACCTATATTTAACTCCTTTAACTGAGAAGATTAAACTTGATCTGAACTCTTCAGACCCAACCTTTAGTGTTAGGCAGGTTAAAAGAAACAAATCCAGAAACCCAATCCTTTGCTATTGGGTCTATAAAAGAGCAGGAAAATTTCACTTCCAGATTGCTTTTTCTCTGTATTTGCATGTGTGTGTGTAAACTATATTAGCATGGATTGAATTGATTTATGATTTATTTTACAAAATTAGAGTAAGTTAGAATGCATCTCTGCTAGACTGTTAGTTCCCAAGCTCTGTTCCATTGGCAGGAGTTCACATGCTTCTCGACTGCACAACAAAGCTAGAATTCAAAGAGCTGTATCAGGTGCCTAAACATGATGTGGGAGTCTTCATTTATTTTGATCAGCAGATTCTTGGGTCAGAATCACAAGCTATTTATTATGAGAAGTCCCCTTGGTTTCAAAAGCAGTTGCATTTCGTAACAAGCTGTGGGCAGGCAGCTAAGTGTGATTTCTTTATAGACTGTGATAAATTGTGTATCATAATGGTGATTTAATTTTAGGAAGGAAGGAAGGTTTATATAGAATTTTTTTTTCTGTATCATTATTTTCATTATTAGCTAATCCAACCTTCCGGTGAGCCAGTCCAGCCTCTTTGCATGTGAAATCAGATTCGTTTTATGGCCTGGTGTGCATCGATTTTCATTTGCTTCGATTGGACCATAATTGCTATTTAATGCATGTCCTTGCAAATCCTTTCAAAGTTCTTAGTATCTCTTTTTGTTTTAACTGCTACCCTAAATAAAGTAATGGCATCAATGTCCATCCGCACTTTATTGCTCTAGATCATTTAGGAACAACTTAAAACATTGCCCATTACAAATGCTTTGTGGCATCTTGTTATTTATAGCCATCCATTATGACATGAGAATAAGTTATTGAATAATTTATTCAATAAGTTATTGGGTCATTCAACTGGCACCCTCCAATACCTTTCTACCTGTACAATGTCTTTTGGAAAATAGAACAAAACTGCATATAGTACAATGTTTCAGATTTTCTGTACACATGTCCCTTGGTTGCTCATAGTTTATTTCCTAATATTTGGAGAAACACTGAACTTTTTTACTATTGCTGTATATTCTGAGTATGACATTTTGTAGCAATTCTGCCCTTTTCAGAAAATGTCCTATTTGTATTCTCGCAGAATTAATGTTGCATTCAAAAAAGATTTTTATTTCCAAATACATATACACAACAACCCCGACCTTAAGGTTTATCTCAAAAGTGAGCATATAAATACCATGAGAAGCAAAAGAACTTGTCATACATACAGTAGGTAGCAGTTCTCATGTAGCTGGAAATTTGTTTAAAGAGTACAGATTATAGAGCAGAATAAAGATTTAGGGCAGGGGTGTCAAACTCAAGGCCCGGGGACCAGATCCGGCCCATGGGGTGCTTAGATCTGGCCCATGGGGCTGCCCTGGAAACAGCGAAGGACCAGCCCGCAGTGCATCTGCCAGCGAAAACGGAGTTTAGGAGGGCTGCATGTGGACCTCCCCAGCTCTGTTTTCATTGGCAGAGGGTTGCAGGAGGCCATTGCAGCCGAAAATGGAGCTCGGGAGTCTGTTTTCACTGACAAAGTTCTCTGGCCACAGACACATCCCCCAACACAAGTGATATCGAGCGGACCACATCCACCTTGGCCACACACCCATGCCCCACCAAGGTCAAACCCAATTCTGATGTGGCCCTCCATGAAATTGAGTTTGACACCCCTGATTAGGGTGGCCAGACTGAGTCCAGTGATATTTCTAAACAGAAACAGCTGATACTGCTTTATTCTTGAGAAATCACCTTTATGCCTTCATTCATATTACTGGAGGATGAAGAGACCTCAACTGATTATTTCAAACAGGCTGGTTTACCCACTGTTTCTTCCATCTTTTGTCCTTACCACAAGAATGAGAAACACAGATGGAAGAGAGCTTTCCCACTGCAAGAATCCACAACAAACAATCTCTGACAAAGGGCCATCCAGCTGCCTCTGAAACAGATTCAGTGGCAGGAAGCCCATTACTTCACTGGATAATTGGTTCCACTGTTGAAATAGACTCTGAAAAGAGGGAGAATGAGTATTTTAAAGAGGCCCAAAAGGGGGAAGAACTGCTGAGCAGAGGGCTAGGAATGGTTTGCCTGCTGCTTCTCTGGAAGGCTATTTTTAGGTGCCTCCTCCTAAACTGTATAAAATGCTCAGTCTGATTACTAGTTCATGTATCCTTTCTTATGTTAAGATTCAAAAGAGTATTCAAGTAATAAACTAGAGCCATATTTTTTTAGTATCAATGTGGATAATACATAGGATAATCTCCTTTCACTTACTTCTTTGCTAGGAAAGAGTCTCTTTCCAAGTGAAATGAAAATTATTTCCAAACCCAATCAACCGTTGGTATACAACATGCTCCAGGGTTGCACTGAAATAATGCAGTGTGTCAGTAGTGGTAATTATAAACGTTTCCTTATTCTTGGATGTACTTTGTTGCATTGAATTGAATTTTAAAAAATGTAAAGTTCTTGTAAGAAAATACAAAAACACATTTAAATCTATTGCTATATCCTACTGCCTGTAGAAATACTGCTGCTTAACTATGGAATTCACTGCCACAAAGTGTAGTATTGTCCTTTAATGTGGATCAGGGCCGTCAAACTTGCGGCTCGAAGGCCAGATGCATCACGTGTTGGCCCCACCCCCGCCTGGTTTAGCAATGGGGGGAAAAGTCCTGATACGTCACGTGACGACTCTGTGACAATGAGAGTTCGACACCTCTGATGTAGATGGTGTTAACGTAAATTAGAGGAATTATAGAGGATAGACTATCAGTAACTGTAGTGCAGGGCTGTCAAACTTGTGGCCTGTGGGCCAGATGTATCACATGCTGGACCCGCACCCGCCTTATTTAGTGTATTGGAAGAAATATCCAACTGGGTTCAGTTCCATGTAGGGATAAAGACACTAGAAACATGAAGGCTATTTGGAAAGATGGTTTATTGGTGAACAGGTCCACATGGTTTGAGGTCCTGGGCAAAAAGGCACATGGGTGAGAGAGAGAGGGATAGATTTATACTCTCTATGGCAAGGGCAAGTATCCTGATTGGTTGTAGGCTGGGTCATGATTCGAATTTGGTTGAAGCTTTTGGGCTTTGTTTGTGCCATGTGGTGAGTTGGGTAAGCCCATCATGTCCTGAGGGTGAAGGTTTTTTGTGTTGTAGATAAGCTGGCCTAGTCTTTTGTATTGTAGCTGCTTGGGGGTGGGGTAGGGAGTTGAGGCTCTGAGTTTATCTTTAGAAACATTTCTCCTTTAGGGAAAATATAATATTCTGCCTTTTTAGTATATCCTAGAATATTTCATTCTTCTAGGAGAGGGGTGGGTGATAACTTCCTACAAGTTTAAACAAAGCTAGTCAGGAATTGCCATTCGTTGAGACTCATGTTAATATCACCACTTTGAATTGAGCCAGAAAACAAACTGGCAGCCAGATCAGATCAGATAATAGGGAGGAGTTAGCTGATGTAGTCCCTTTCGTACAATATCCTGCCTTTCCTGGGAGTAAAGTTATCCAATGGGAAGAGAACCACTTTTGGTAGCAGTTTAATTTTACAATTACCTTTTTTTATGTTCAGAGCAGTAACGGTTAACTTGTACTTCTAAGTACATAGTCAGACTTCATTATAATTTCCAAGGTCCATGCTCTTCATTTCAAAAACCCTATACTGTGCAAGCGATCAGTTCAATATCTAACAAAAATTATTTTTTCTCTTCTCTGGCAGCCTTCAATAGGTAATTATGGGGAGTGGAAAGTGATAGAAAAGCAAAGGAGAATTTTGTGTTTTGATTTCATCAGCAGTGTTCATGTAACCCTCTGCAAATTCTCCTGACCGAGCAATTTGTCATATTTCACCAGAGCAGGAGTATTATTGATCTTGGGTTGCATTGAGGAAACCAAAATGCTACTTTTTTGAAAACAGAATGGACTCCCCAAGGTTATTTCTCAGGATGGTGCCTTTGCCAATAATTCTGTCAACATATATGGCTACTGCAAAATCTAGTGATAATTTCATTATGTGACTGGTCAATGCCAGACCTGAATGCACAGAGAGCAGAGATTATTCAAGGTGTAATGAGCTTCCACTCCGGTCCGCCAGCAAGAACTTTGGACCCGACAGCTGATTGGCTGTCGGAGGGACATTTCCCATTGG
>JAEANM010029426.1:0-10184 GCA_017656035.1 Myanophis thanlyinensis | reverse complement strand
AGATAACTGGTATAGAGAGATGATAGAAAGATAGAAAGAGACAATATAGGTAGATGATAGATAGATGATAGACAGATGAGAGAGATGAGAGCTATAAGTAGATGAGAGAGAGAAAGATATAGCCAATAGATATAGATGAGAGATGATAGTTAGATCATAGAAAGATAGTGGACATAGAGATGATATAGAGGGATAGATAGAAAAATAGATAAGATAGATAGCTGATACAGATGAGAGAGAGAAATGATGGATGGATGGATGGATGGATGGATGGATGGGTCACGTGCTGTCCATGGCCACGACAGGTTTAGCAAAGGGAAAAAAACATTGTGATACGTCACATGATGATGCCGTCACAACACAAGTTTGACATCCCTGCTCTACAGGCTTCAGTTAGCATGTTAAATAGCTATAATAGCATCAGAGGGACATCTCAGGCCGGCTGTTTTGGGGACGTCGGAGAGGCCAGATTGCAATGGTTTGCACATGTGCAGAGGAGGGAGAGTGGTTATATTGATAGAAGGATGTTGGAGATGGAGCTGCCAGGCAAAAGGTCAAGAGGAAGGCCAAAGAGGAGATATATGGATGCGCTAAAATTCCCAAATGAGTTTATTACTTATCCCTTTTTGTTTCTTTTTATCTGTTTACATACCTTTATAATGTCCAATAAACATACAGAGACATAACATTCGGTCTCAGCAGTGTTGATTATGAAAATATAAAGTACAGTAGTGTTACAAACAATATTTATGAATAAGCAATAGTTTATTCCAGGACACCTTAACATTTTTATTCTGATTTTCTGTTTTTTTTTTCTGATTTTCAGTTGACTCCACTGGTTTCAAAGGGAAATTATTTTCTTTTATAATTCTATGCTACTTATTAAACCTCAGATCACAAATAATCAGAAAAATATAGACTACCTGTTCCATTTCTCTTTTTGATGCATGTTAACTATTCTTCAGAATGACACACTTTGGGTAAGGAATAAAAGACTAGTTGTGTCACAGCTTAGCATAGTTCAAGAGCAACAGAACCTGCAAAGACACTTAGACGTTAAAAGTGTCTGAAGCTAGAAATAACATTTTAAACATCTATTTATATAAATCTAACACTTCTAACAAATAGAGCAGAGGTGAAAACCTTAATACAGGTAGTAAAATCTTTAGTTTTAAATAAAACTAAATTAAATTGATAGAAATGTTGGATCTTTGCTATCTGAAAATACCATACATCACTACATATTAGTAATAACTGGAATTCCACATGACAACAGCTAACTAAAATATATTTCTTGAATCAAAGAACAATTAGATATATATAGGAGCCTTGGTGGCACAGTGGTTAGAGTGCAGTACTACAGTAGTTCTGCTGTCTACCAGTTCAAATCCCACCAGGCTCAAGGTTGACTCAGCCTTCCATCCTTCTGAAGTGGGTAAAATGAGGACCCAGATTACTGGGGGGGAGGGCAATATGCTGATTCTGTAAACCGTTTAGGGTTGTAAACCAACCCTAACTGCTGGAAAGCACTATAAAGTGGTATCTAAACCTAAGTGCTATTGCTATATATAAAATATGTCAAGCACCATATCAACCCAGAGTTCTCACTTGAAGCACCAGTAACAAGGGTCAAATTCACTTTGAACACATTATGCTGGGAAAGGTAGAAGAAAAGAGTAGAGGATGCCCAGCAGTAAGGCAAATAGATTCAGACTGGCAATAAGTGGACCATTGTAAGAGTTGAAATAATAGGTTAAGGGTAGATCATCATGAAGAAAATGTATTCTTTATATTTAATCTTAGTCCCATTTTTAACTATGTTATTTGGCTTTAATTACTAGACTTTCCAGTTCCTCCTCAGTTATCAAGTAGTGTCAGCACTGACTAGGTTGGCTGCTTGATTGGTTTGTTTGTTGGTTATTTATTTGTTTGTTTCTTTCCCATTGGAACAGAGACTGTCCCTGCAGATGGCTAAAGGTGGAGCTTGAAGACACTGGATGATGTTGAAATGTATTTCATTGGTGAATGTGACTTTTGTGGGATGTTTCTACTTTACCATATTATGTGGTGTAATTCCAGTTTGTGTCAGATCCAGAATTACAACAGACTTTGCCAATTTGATGATTACCAAAATAAAATAACTTTGTTTTGGAAGATGGACTTTGGGGTTTGGGTTTCATCACTTGGAAACTCGATACAGTAATTTGTACAACACTGTTATACTTCCTTTTTTATTGTATAGGGTTCTCTTCCAATCTATTGGCCATGGTCATTGTCCAAGTTGACATCTTTTACGCTACCAATTTAAGAGCCTCGGTGGCACATGGTTAGAGTGCAGTACTGCAGGCTACTGCTGATTGTTGGCTGCCTGCAGTTTGGCAGTTCAAATCCCACCAGGCTCAAGGTTGACTCAGCCTTCCAAGCTGGGTAAAATGAGGACCCAGATTGTTGGGGGCAATATGCTGACTCTGTAAACCACTTAGAGAGGGCTGTAAAGCACTGTGAAGTGGTGTATAAGTCTAAGTCTACTGTTGACCACAGTATCCTGTTGCAGCAGTTGGGGGGTTGGGAGTGGGAGGCACCGTATTACGGTGGTTCTCCTCCTTCCTCTCCGACCATTTGCAATTTGTGTTGACAGGGGGGCAGAGCTCGGCCTCGAGGCCCTTAGTATGTGGGATGCCTCAGGGGTCGATGCTCTCGCCCCTGCTGTTCAACATTTATGTAAAGCCACTGGGTGAGATCATCTGTGGCTTTGGGGTAAATTTCCATCAGTACACTGATGATCCTCAGCTGTACATTTCCACCCCAGGCCACCCCAATGAAGCTATCAAAGTGATGGGCCGGTGCCTGGAGGCCGTGTGGAGCTGGATGGGTCTAAACAGGCTCCAGCTCAACCCGGCCAAAACTGAGTGGCTGTGGTTTCCTGCACCCAGATACAGCCAGCTTGTTCCATCGCTGGCCATGGGGGGAGAGGTTTTGACCCCCTCAGAGGGGGCTTGCAATCTGGGTGTCCTCCTGGATGGGCTGTCATTGGAAGATCAGATCGCAGCCGTCTCCAGGGGGGGCTTTTTATCAGGTCCGTAGGATCTTCCAGTTGCGGCCCTTTCTGGATTGGGGCGCTCTTCACACAGTCACTTCTGCCCTCATGACCTCTCACCTAGATTATGCCAATGCTCTCTACATGGGGCTCCCCTTGAAGAGTATCTGGAGGCTGCAGTTGGTGCAGAGTTCGGCCACGCGGGTGATCTTGGGGTCTCCTTAGAGCTCCCATATTACACCTCTCCTGCACAAGCTGCACTGGCTCCCTGTGGCCTTTCAGGTGCAATTCAAGGTGCTGGTTCTTACCTTCAAAGCGCTCCATGGCCTGGGACCTGGATACTTACGGGACCGCCTGCTGCCACCATTGGCCTTCAGCTGACTTGTGCATTCCCACAGGGCGGGCCTCCTTGGGGTTCCACTGTCTGGACGGTGTCGTCTGACAGCCCCGAGGGTTCGAGCCTTCTCTATGGGTGCACCCTCCCTCTGGAACGAATTGCCTCCGGAGATCCAGACCATCACGGACCTACGGACCTTCCTGTGTGCATTAAAAACCTACTTGGTTCAACAGCTCGGTCTGGCCTAGTACTTAGTGGGGGTTTTAAATTGTTTTAAATTAGTTTTTAAATTTTAAATTGTTTAAATTTTTTTAACTGTTTTTATTTGAATTGGTTTTAATTTGATTGATCAGCCACCGTACTATTTAAATTTTAATTTGGTTTTAAATTGTTATATATCTGTGTTTTTAATAGGCTGTACACCGCCTCGTGTCCTTCGGGAGGGAGGCGGTATAGAAATCAAATCAAATCAAATCAAATCAAATAAACAAACAGGTGCTATTGCTATTAAGGTTCAAATGTCCTTTTGAGTCAGAAATCTTTTGAAAAACTTGTTTTTCCATGTCTTTTTCTATCTTCAATGTCTTTATAGGTGTTGTGATTTTGTTTCTCTAAAAATCTCTAACATTCTTTGCTAACTTCTTTCTTGGCTTTGTCTTCTCTTTTTGGTATTTCCACACATTTAAATATCACCCTACTTTTTCACCTCTCCAGATTGATTTCATTTTCTTTCATTTTTGGCAGACTGTTATGACATTCATTCTTCACAACTTCTTTAAGTTTATTCCAAAATTCTTCTAGTTCTCCAAATGCCAGTTGAAGTCCGGCACAATATCATCAATTATTTTATACAGTCTATCATGTAGTTATCCTGATAAAAATAGAGGAGTGGTTTACCATTCATTTTTCTCATAAAAAGGAATGGATGCAATTACCATTGCCATTAAAGTGATTATCTCCCTACAGCTTCTTCCTATATTAGCTAGGCAGTTGGAGTGATCTCCATGCCTTGGGTGAGCCTGCTGGAAATATATATTCTTATCAAACAATCCCAAAGTTCTTCACTCATCCATCCCAGGAAACCTCTCTGCCTCCGAAAGCATGATATGACAGCATACCAACACCTGAGGGGCAGAAAGTGAGCACAGATAGCACAATTGGGGGAAGAGGAGTTGTTTTTCTGAAGAACCTTCTAACTACTTTTTTTACAGCTTTTCTTAATTCAGTTTAGAACTATTGTCTATAAAAAAGATATCTTGAAAAAACTGATCAGTGAAAAAGATTTATGTTAAAGAGCATAACAGGCAAAAAATAATAAAACCATTTCACAACAGACAACCACTTTTTAAACAGTTTCCTTGAATTAATGGTCTCGAAGTATGACCCTTCATTTTTCACTATATCAGGAACTGACATGGGGTGGAGGAACAGTTAATAATAGGTAGAAGCTAAAGGTATACCATAGTTTTGCTGTGAAGATTTTCTCTTCGTGAAGTCATCATGGCATTTGATGGAGGTATATTTTTCAAGATGAGCAAAGAACATCAGCCTTCTATTCGTAACAAATTTAATATGGTGGATATTTAATTTAAAACATATTGCTACAAGAAATTTTATTATTTGCTGATGTTTTCTCTTAATTTCTACTGTGTTAATTTGTTTTAAAAAGAATATAGCAAAGCGATAGTAATAGCAATTTCACTTAAGACTTATATAGACTTCATAGTGCTTTACAGACTTCTCTAAGAGTCAGCATATAGCCCATAATAATCTGGGTCTTCATTTTATTAACCTTGGAAGGATGGAAGGCTTGTGTCCACCTTGACCAATTGAAATTTGAATTGCCAAACTGCTGGCACTCGGCAATCAGCAGATTTAGCCTGCAATACTGCATTCTAACCACTAATAACAACATTCAAATAATAATAACAATAATATTATCATTTATAATCACTATCACATTAATAATCATTATCACATTAATAATATATTATCATAATAATGATAAATAGTACAGATTTGGTTTCTTAGATCCAACTTTATTTATTTACGAAATGTACATGGCCTAAATTTATAACTTTAGGAGGAAATTGTATCTTTTTAAGATTGATGATAAAAACTGGCATTTTTCTTGAAAAATATAACAGTTGGCTGAACTTTATTTTTATTAAAAAGTTAAATGCATGTTTTTTTAGCAAGCATGTTGGTACATATCTTTGCTTTTACAACCTTTAAAATTACTTAATCATAGGCATATAATCTTTGCTGAAAAATAGATTCCTGCATATTCCTCTTCATTTCAACATGAGCCACAGTGGAGGAGTGGTTAGAATGCAGTACTGCAGGCTACTTCTGCTGACTGTCAACTGACCGGAATTTGCAGACCGAATCTCACAGGCTCACGGCTTACTCAGCCTTTCATCCTTCTGAGGTGGGTAAAATGAAGACCCAGATTGTTGGGGACAATATGCTGACTGTAAGACACTTAGAGAAGGCTGTAAAGCACTGTGAAGCTCTGTAAGTTTAAGTGCTATTGCTACTGCTATTTCTTTCTGCTGGAATAGATTTTGTACTATTGATAAGCAATAATGTGTCTTGTTAGGCACATTTCATTGCTTAATTTTATGCTTATTTTATTTAAGAAACTATTTGATTTTGAGGTATCTATTTGAGTCAAATTTAAATATTGTACAATATACACAATTTCAGTATTGTGTTTTTAATATTTCAGCACACTGTTTAGCATGTTCTAGTACTAATAATTATGTGTACATCTTTCATAAATTTAAAAACAACTTCTTACAATCCTGTGCATATTTTCTGAATCAAAACAAAACATTTTATTTCCTATATGATTGTGTTATTCTCTGATAGCAATAATAGTGGTATATATTTCTCAAAGGCTGATGAAGAGCAAACTCAATTCAAAGGACACTTTTTTATTAAAACCAGTGATTGAAAACACAGAAGACAAAACAATTACAGTATCTATCATCTAGCTCCCAAATATTTCCAATATGCAACAGATACTCTTGTATTTCTTGCTGCAGAGAGAAGCTCTTTTTCAAGCACTATGGTCTCACTTAGTAAGCATGGGAGAAAATCCAGATTACTACTTCTTGCTTTCCAAATCATCTGTGAAAATTCATTTAGGTCAAGCAAATGTTTCTGGAGAGCAAGGATGACGATCCTTTCTGTTTAGTCCCACTTCAAAGCAACCACAGGATACAGTATGCTTCTGTGTTCTGCTTCTGAAAGGGTTTTTTTCCCTCTTGAAATTCACTTTTGTTACCATATACTCCTATTTTTATGATGAACTTGCCTAAAACTATGCTAAAACAATTTATAATATTAGAAAAAAATAATATATTTAGCAGTATTTCAATATAGTAATAGATGTGTTTCATAATATCCAATCAGTATATGAATTTGTATTTCAATATGTTAACCAAAGTATCTTATAATTTAATAAATGGAATTCTCATAATCGATAAATTTAATATTGAAGTAATATTTGGTAATGTATTTACTGTTCTAATAGAGGAATACTATACTTTAGGACTAGGGGTGTCAAATTACATGACACGCAGACCACTCTCACCCCAGCTCTACAAAGACAAAAAACATGTTAATACGTCACAATACGTCACGTGATGCAATCGAGTTTGACACCCATGCTTTAGACAGTTCACTCATAATTTCAAAAAATGGTACATTATAAGAATATGAAACAAAGTATATGCCCATTGCCAGGTGTTTGATTATGACTAGCTCTGATGTTGACTCTGTAAACTGCTTAGAGAGGGCTGTAAAGCACTGTGAAATGGTATATAAGTCTAAGTGCTATTGCTATTGCTATTAAAACAGTACTTTTGATCCAACAGCAGTTTTTAATTATTCCAGAATGAAAAACATTAAAAAAAACATTATGAATGGCTCTGCCATTGCATGCGTTGTCCTTTAAAATAACAGTATTTCAAATACATTTTCTATATTTTAGTATTGAATAGTGAAAAGTCACATTTTGATCACAATATGAAAGACAATCTGGTATAGCAAATTTAACTGAGACACTTAAGACAATTGAGAAGTGAAGAAATCAACCATTAACATGACTCTGGCACCCATCCATTTTTATTATGGCATAGAAATCTAGGAAAAAGGAACACAGAGAAGGAGAATACAAGGAGAATCAATGTTTGCTTGAATACCTAAACGCAAAATCAAGAATTAAGTGCAAATGAGATGTGTAACAAGTTAAGAAAAATAACTAGTTCCAGTGTCTTCTTAAACAGTATGTCATGCAAGACTATCTCAATCTTCAAATAAATTGTTGCAAAATAAAAATTGTAATTTGAATATCAATAAAATGAAGTACAATAATTTTTATTCATAGCACAGATCCCTTTCTTGAATGAACCATTCACAAACATACAGTGGGTTAAAAAAGTATTTAGTCAGCCACCAATTGTGCAAGTTCTCCCACTTAAAAAGATGAGAGAGGCCTGTAATTGGCATCATAGGTAGACATCGTGGCTTGGTCGGGAGATGCCGCCTGATATGAGGATATCATCCAGATAACTTTGAATTCTGATTGGAATGGAATGAAGATGGACTAATAAGGCAGTAAGAATCTTAGTGAAAGTTCTGGGGACAGAAGACAGACCGAAGGGCAGAGCCACATACTGATAATGTTGGTCAAGATACACAAATCTTAGGAAACGTCTGTGTACCGGGAAAACCAGAATGTGGAGATAAGCACCAGACAGGTCAATTGAAGCCAGGAAGTCGCCCTTCCTGACCAGGTCCAGAATAGTTTGGAGTGAATGCATGTTGAAGCGTTAGTAAGCAATATAGTTATTAAGACGCTTTAGATCAAGAATTGCCTTCTATTTCCAAGAGGATTTAGGGACAAGAAACAGTCTGGAATAGAAGCCAGAAACCCCTCTGGGAGGGACAGGCACTATTGCCCTAATGGCATGAAGGTGAGAAATTGCCTCCCGCATAGAAGACTGCATGGTAGGATCAGATGAAATAGAGCAAGTTAAAAGGGAGTCTGGGGGAATTGAGATAAATTCAAGATGTAAACTGTGTCTAATTGTATTAAGGACCCACCTGTCCGAGACTGTCTCCTCCCACTGGCCGGCAAATTGTTGAAGCTGGCCGCCAACGGGGGTGACCCCTAGAAAGGGGCCCCTGGCTGGGGGAACCGGCGGTACCTGTCCCTGTAGTCCTGCCTGTCAGGCTTCCTGGGAAGGAACGTGGCTGGTACGGGTAAGATTGGGAGGAGGTAGAAGCAACGGCCGGTGAGGAGGTAGGAGGAGGCCGGAAGGGCTATGGTTCCGGGAAGGGGGTAAATCTACGGCTGGCCCTCTTGGCGTGAGAAGGGAGTATCTCCCACTTGTCTTTCGTTTCAATCAGAAGAGGTTCGAGGGCTGCTCCGAAGAGCTTATCTGACTGCAGGTGACCCGAAGCCAGCTGCCACTTAGATTTCGAATCAGCCTGCCAATTCCTGAGCCACAGTAAGCACCTAGAGGTGGATGAGGCACCCATCGCCCTGGCCGAATAACGGATGGCATCGAGGGTAGCACCTGTCGAAAATGGTGTGGCGAGGATAACCTTGCTGATGTCGTGATGAAGTCGCACATCAGTAGGTGACAAGCATTCCTGCAATTGTCGCAACCACATCAAGGTGGTTCGATTGAAAAAGGGCAGCGGCTGAGACCGCCTTGACGGCCCATGTTGTAGATTAATGACTATATTTAAACATGGTCTCTAATTTTTTATCCTCTGGCTTGAGCAGGTCCGCAGGATCTCCTAACACAGGTGTTGAGGATAGAAGGGATGCCACTGGGTCCTCTACCAATGGAAGTTGTAGAAGATTGACTAAAGCTTTGCTAGGCAGGTAAAAAAAATTTTTTGGGGGGGTCCTTAACGGTAGGTGCTGCATGTGTGGCAGGCTTTAGCCACTGTTTTGCATCAGGTCAATTACTACCTGAGGGGTAGGTACCTCCTCTGTACGGGTAGGTAAGGTTTTAAAAAGAGGGTTTGAACCCCAGTTTGTCCCTGCACCCCCTGGCTGCAGGAGGAGTTTCCTCCAATTTCGCAGTGACCTTAGCTTTGTGGAGCAGGGACCGAAACCAGAGGGTGGAAACAGCCCTGGAGTCACCTGAATATCCGGCAAGGGCGCCTCATCATCCGACAGGGTCCCCGTCGACCAGTTCTCCCTCCTCTGCTTCTGAATCAGAGGGGTGCTGAGAAGAAGCTTGCGAGATGGGAGGACGGGAATCTGGACCCAGCGAAGCTGCAGGTGATATGATAGCCCTTGGAGCGCGTCTGCTGCTCGAGGTGTGTGGCTGTGCTTGTTGGAGTGAGGCCTAGCCCTGAGTGATTGCAGAAATTAGGGAGGTCTTGAGGTCATTGACCACAGAAATTAATTTCTCCCTAGGATTGGAACTTCCGCTGGAGCGGCCAGCAGTAGGGCCAGAAGAATTTTGTGTCTCAAGAACAGGAGGTGAGTGACCAAGTGAAGAGACAGCCTCCAGATTGTCCGGCTCAGGGAAGAGCCGGACTAACAATTGGCCAAAAGTGGGAGCGGATGTGGCCAAGGGGTCTGCTTGCGGTAGGGCGCTAAGATGAGCGTGCTGCACCTGATTTTCCAGGGCCTTATGACGGCGTGAAGCCGCTTTTTCCGCAGCCTTGGAACACCATGAGGCTGATTTAAACTTTGCCTTTTTTGGAGCCTCTGCTAAGAGATTTTCAGAGACAGATTGATGATTGTCCTCTGCAGCAGTTGTTTGCAGTGGGTTG
>JAEANM010029425.1:0-10185 GCA_017656035.1 Myanophis thanlyinensis | reverse complement strand
AGAGAGAGAGAGAGAGAGAGAGAGAATGTGGCTTCTTGAGGGTGCATTTTGAGAAGTGTCAAGAGAAATGCTAAAAGGGCAATCAGTTTGGGATTAAATTCCAAATAAAATTGGGTCTTCAGGGTAAGAAGACATGAAGAACTTTCAACTGCAGGTTTCTAAAAATCTACAGTATTAAAATGAATGTCTAGAGGCAGCTCTTTAACTCATTAGTCCAGAGGGAGCAAAAGAGATAAAATCCCAATGAGAGTCTTGGCATATTTAGCTTAGGAATTACAGATTAACAGAGTTGAAGGGGACTTGGAGGTCTCTAGGCCAATCCTCTGCTCAGGCAGGAAAACTGAGGATGCCAAAATCTGAGTGGAGGACCTGGGAAAGGTGTCAGAATAAGAGAATAACACTTAGAAGGGGGGGACCCTATACCATTTCAGAAAAATGGCTGTCCAGTCTTTCCTTAAAAACCTCCAGTGATCAAGCACCCAGAACTTCTGGAAACAAGCAGTTCCACTGGTTAATTGTTCTCACTGTCAGGAAGTTTCACCTTAATTTTAGTTTGCATCTCTCTTTGTTCAGTTTCCATCCATTACTTCGTTTTGCCTTCTCCTTCTTTGGAAACTACATTGCCCCACTTCTTTGTGACAACCCCTCAAAAGCCTGTTTTGTGACCTGTCTATCACACTCTTGGGCAAAGCATGTGAACCATTTCCTCCTTTCGGTGGTCTATGAAAGTACATCTATAGTATGTAGGTGCAGATAATAAAGTCAAAAAAAATGAACAACATTTTTACATAACTATAGATAGGTTGAGGCCAGGCGTGACAAGGAGTGGCTGGGAGGGGAGGGTCCAGGCAAGGCACCCCTTGATGTGAGTGACATTGAGTTGGCCACACCCACCCAGTCACATGATCACTCACCCAGTCATAAGGGCAGAGAACCAGTTGTTCCCACCACTGGAGATATCCTTACCCCCTCTGTTGAGAGAGGGCTGTTTAATTTTGACATTGATGGCCTCTTTCACCCCTCTTTCAAACCAGCGGTCTTTTCTGTCCAAAATGTGGATTTTGCTGTCTTCAAAAGAGTGGCCTGTGCTGGTTGTGGGTAAATAGTTCAGCAATTAAGAACTATCCCCTTAAGGGATTGACTTCTGGGAAATGTAGTTTTATGCCATGTGATCACATTGGTGTTTCTAATTGGCCAGTGGGGCTTTTCAAACTCTAGTCTTCCCATGATCTTTTCTCCCCTCAAAGCAAGAGCCATTTTATTATCTCAACACCACATAGAAAGAACCTCTTTTCACCTACACGAAAAGGAACAGACTTTATACACCTCAGAAGAATCCCTTCAATAACTGTAAGTTGTTGATTCAGCATACTGGAAGAACTAAAGCAAGCTACAATTATATCTTTGTGTGTTGAGTTTAACTATCTGTGATAAGCAGTCTGTGCGCTTGAAACAGAACATGGCCTTTGTCTTTTAAATACAGATGGACTGCTAAATCTTGTCCTGATGGGTTTGTTCCCCTATGTGGTTCCATGCATTTATGAAATGGTTGTTTTGTTTCCCCAATGTACAGATTTGCATATGGCTCACTGTATTGTAGTATATATATCACATTGCTCAGTTTGTGTCTAGGTGTTTTATCCTTGTGGTGGACAAGCTTCTGCCTTAGGGTTTGAAGTGTGCACATATATTGTGTTGGCTGAAGATCCTGCTCAGAGGTAAATAAAAGAATCACTATGTTTATCATGACTAACAGAGTCACAAAATAGGACAGCAATATTCAGCAGTGACTTGAAACAAATATCACAGAAACAGGACAGGGCAATGAAAATATGGCATTATTCTCTGGCAATGAGCATACCAAATATTATGCTGATGCTGTTTCATGCCAACTCAAGGATATGTGGATAATATTTAACTTAGCACATCTTTTTAAACAGTTTGAATTAATCATTTAAACTACCCTTTTAAGGAAATGTACATCTCGGTATTTTGAAATGTTTTATTTTTTTAATTTAAAGTAGAAATGGAACAAAAATTTAAAATACAATGAAGGTCCAGTACTTTTACCCTTGTTCGTTTAATGTGGATAAACAGGTTTTGATATTTGCTTTACAGGTTTCTGTAAAATCAGTAAAACCTAGACCATACTGCAATTGGGACTGGAGAAAATGGTGTCTTCCTGTTTATGGCTCCAGGTCTTGCTTTACAGTAAAAAAAAAAACATTTTCCCAAAATAAAATATTTAGATAATCTGGCTTTTGTTAAATGCTGTAACTGGATATGATATGATATACAAATAATAAATACAGGTGTCACTCTACAACCTAGCTTTGTGTTCCAGACTACTGCATTCTCTACCCAAATCTAGGGTCGCTGTATTTGGATATGCAAACATGTGACCATTAGATGGCAGAAAAAATTGGTGCTTTTGGTATCCGTTTGTTGCCATCTAACAGTCCTTTAGTCCAAAAGATTTGCAGGCATAGTTATGGTAGCTTTACTAAATCCAATCTACAAACAGAACTTTGATGTGCAGTATTTTGCTTCAGAAATAAGACAACTTGACTTCTTCTGCTAGAATACCATTCATGAACCAAACCGATGGCAACTCATTCATTGCATTTTTTTTAAATATGTTTCTTGGATTCTATTCAGAGCACATTTAATTTGCTGTGATGTCAGAAAGTACTTGATCATCAAAACACTTCAATATTGCTTTTCCATTTCCCTTCTCTAATTAGAGATGTACACTTTTTTTTAGATTTCCAAGTATTCACTTGTACAATGTTTTTAACTTAACTTCCTGCCTCAGTAAACACTTTTTTTTCTTTAGGTGTTTTACTGTTTTAATACTACTTGAATAAAAACTGGAGATCAAAATAGTAATGGTGTTGTATGATTTTTAATTTATTATAAAGTTATAAATCATGATACGCTGTATTATTTCAATGCAGATTTTAATGCACTAATGGTTATATGAGTAAAAATCATTAACATTCTGTTATTTTACAAGCTTGAAGTACTGAAAATAAAAAGAGAAAAGTAAAACTTCTCTCAGTATTAATTGTCATTTAGGATATCTGTGCTACAAGCATAAACTTATTTTCATCCAAAGTTGGGTATAAGGTAAAAAAGAAAGAACCACTGAAATTCATATCAAAGTATTAGTTAAATAATAGTTTCAGTCCTGAACTAACAATACTAACATCTCCATTGTATTAGTATTTAATGTGTGTTATTATATTTTTTCAATGTGCCCATAACTATAGGTAGCTCCTTGAGTTATGACAGCAATTGGGGCAAGAATTTTTCACTAAGTGATGTGGTCATAAAACACATCACATGACTGCACTGCTTAGCGATTAAGACAGCCTGAGTTGCTATCATAATCTTTGGATTAGACAAGTTATTAAGTGAGGATCTCATACAACTGTGACTTGAAAAGAGGCTAAAGTTCCAGGCAAGCAGGCTGGCAGGCAAGAGCTTGGGAGGTTGGGCTGGTGGTTTGAGCAAATGCTATGGAGTGTGGACAGGTGTGGTAGGCACATCATTTACTACAAACTATGGCCAGGTGCAGGAAGGTGGGTGCCATTGGCAGGCACTACAGAATCTAGGCAGATGCTATGGGCAGATGCTGCAAGTGTATGGGTGCTGCGGGCAAGTACCATGCATCCCAAGTGGGCAAAAAAGAGACAGGGGTGGGAGTAATTTGCAACCTCCTGCTGGCTTCCCAACTGACTTTATGGGAAGTCCGCAGGGAAAGTCATAAATGGAGAGCACACCTCTGGGGGCAGCTACAACCATCTGTTGGAAGGAAAATCCATCTGGTTCAGTTCCAAGCTGGGAGAAAGACACTGGAAACATGGAGGCTGATTAGAAAGAAGGGTTTATTGATGAAGCAGAACTACCAACATGTGATTCTGGGCAGCTGACAAAATGGAGTTGAGAGTGGGTGGGTTTTTATACCTTTGGGTTTTGTATTTGAGCTTCCTGTTCCTGTGCAAGAACATGTCCTTTAATATTCTATTGGCTGTCAGATTCCTTTGGGGTCATGCAGGGGTCATAGCTGGCTCTACAGGCAAAAGGGGAAATGCAAATCCTAGGTGCTTGTCTGAGCTAATTTTGTCAACCTTTTGTTTGTTGCTTATCTGAGTTTCTGTCTTGACCCAGTCTTTCTGAATGGATTACTAAATCTGCATTTCAAAAAGCTGGCCTCCTCAGTTTCTGCTTGGGGCTGGTTTCTGCCTCCCTTAAGGTTTTTATTTCTCCTATAGGGGAAATATTTTATCCTGCCTTTTTAATATCCCCCCAAATATTTCATTCTTCGAGGAGGGGAGGGCTTCCTACACATCATAACTGCAAGCTGATTGCCAAGCGCCCAAATTGTGATCAGGTGACCATACAAATGCCGTGACAGCCACAATTTCAAAGACCGGTCATCCCTTGTTCAGCACCACTGTAACTTTGAACATTGGTCACTGAACTGGTGGTGTTAACCCAAAGACTCCCTGTATGAAATTGTTAGTAGTAGCAAATCAAGAAAGTCTACAAAACAAGACTATAAAACCTAGAGTCAAAATGAAGAAGGTTAACTCCTCCCCTACATTCCCCCCCCCCCCTCTTTTTCATCTTGCCACCAATCCAACTAATAAGACCTGGAAGTAGAAACAGGCTTATCTTACTATCTGGTGAACTGAAAACTACCATGTGTACTGGACCATGTAGTGCACAGCCCATTAAATCTATACAATGCAATGTGGCTGTTCATCAGAAGAACCTACTTTACTTCCACCAAAAAGGCCAACAAGCTTTTGCAGAGGGGTGGCGGCATCTCCTGAACTTTGTGGCATAATAAAGATTAAGTAAGTAAATATAAGTGCTTCAAACTAGGCCTGTTGTTCAGCCAAGGTTAAGGATTACTATTATCAAGCAATCACATGTCTAGATTTTTCCTGTTGAAACAGAAGGTTCTGCTGGAATGTGTATGGTTGATTAATGTTTATGGTAACATTTATATTGAATGGCAGGACTCCTTGAACAAGGTTGCTGGATGTTATTTGTTACTGTATTATATAGCCATGTTTAAAGTGTCAGCCATCAGTCCATGAGCCAAAAGAACAGAATTGTTCTGACCCAAGCCATATGCATGGCAAAAGGTACAGGTAGAGTATGTTTATTGCACAACTCTACTTGTTATAGTAGTATCCCTCCAAATCCCCCAAGTTGCAAACTCCCCTCACCAAGCACTTCAGTGAGAAAGTCCACGCACGCATGCACTAAACTAAAGCAGTAATTTCTCAAGCAAATGCCCCCACAAAGAAACTCCCTGAGGCAAGTCCAAATCCATATTCAAATTCAAGTTCAAATCCAAGTCCAGGTTCTAGAAAAACCAACAAGACAAACCTAATTAGGGATCACAGTACAAAATTAGGGTATAGAAAGCAGAGAGCCAAAGAATCAGGAAACTGAACAACTGTTTTCTCCAACCACTCCCTCCCACATGCCTCACTAAATAACCCACAACCAGGTGTTCAGATTAGGAGGGACAAGGCTGCTTCCTTGCGAGCAGCCTCGCCGACCTCCTCTGAGTTTCCAGTCTCTCTGCTCTTCACATCCACAGATCAGGCAGGGGCAGCAGCTGTTCCACATCAGAGACAGCCTGTTGCTGATCAGAAGCAACCATGGCTCTCCTTCCACTTCTTGAGCAGGCAGCTATCCATCTGGTCAATCATACTGTGTTCCTCCACGCTAGTCTGGGGGCTCCTGAGGAGCCTGCATCCTGATATCCTAGGGCCAATTCCATTTCATCCTCTTCCTCCGGGTCAGCAACCAATGTTGCTGACCATCCGCCATCACAAGAATGCTCACACCTTCTGTGCTGTCCACCCTGCTGGTCTTTATTCTGTCTCAGTAAAAAGGCCAGCTCTCGGAATCATTTTATGAATCATAGTGGACCAAGTTAAGAAATGCAGTGGATGGAGACGCTGGCTTTGTCTCCCTTTCATCGAGTATCACCTGCAAGTGAAAAAAACCAAAACCAAACTATTTAAAATACCTGTAGTGGTGATGAATAAGGGTACAAGATGAAGCGGGAGGATGCTCCTCATCACTACACACCTTTCTCCAACCCTGAGACCTGCTACTATCACATATCCAGTACTTTACTGAAAGAGCACCATACTCCTTATGTCCAAAAAACAGCTTGGTTAAAGTGACCACCAGGCATCACCACATTACCAATTTTATTGTTATTGGAAAACTTCAGTTGCTGGTAAGCAGAGATTATTTTATAGGGTACAAACTCTCTGCTGGGAAATGAACCATCACCTTTGCACTTTAGATGACTATTCAGTGTGCAGTGAATTAGGAGCTATCCAAGTCCTGGTGCATTTGCAGCAAACATCACAGAAGCAGAAGAATGGTGTATATAATTTATGCAGTCTATACAAGGTTTATACAATAGAAACAGTCTGGCTGTCAGGTCACAGACCACCGAGCATGAAGCAGGAGAAAGCAAAATATAACCATCAAGATTCCTTCCCAATTAGTGATATACAAGAGTATCAGTGCTATCAATGAGCGTCTAAACAGGAACCAGAAGTTGCCATGAAGATGACAAAATTGTGGCTTGCTTGTGCATATCAGATTTTCACCAGAATGCCTGAATGGTGCAGGCAAAATTGTGACATAAGTTACCATGACATGTTGCACAACCAACACAGGAATTGCAGCTACATCACACAGATTGCCAGAATTCTGACAGGCCGGGTGATAATTATGATGCAAAGCTGGCTGAGGAATTCTGGGAGTTGAAGTCCACAAGTGGTAAAGGTTGGAGATGATAACCATTGCCACGACTGGCAAAGTATGACGAAAAACTCTACTTTAAAACCAGAGTACTGGCAGAGGTGTCAAACTGGTGGCCCGCTGGCCAGATGCATCATGTGCAGGCCACGCCCATCCCTGCTCCGTGAATGGGAAAAATATTGCAACACGTGACGGCAACATGATGCGGTGAGTTTGATACCTGTGAGCTAAGAGGTCCTTAAGATCAGGGCAAGGCAAATATTGTCCCTTTACAACCGGTGAACTTCAACTTCCAGAATTCCTGATGCTGGTTCAGGAATTCTGGGAGTTGAAGTCCACAGGTCATAAAGAAGCCATTGTTACCCACCCCTGCTTTGACTATGAGCTATCAGAAAAACATGGCAGGAAACAAAAGGGGATCCAGCTTCACACTCTGTAATGTGGTTAGAAGGAATGGGGAAGGGCACATAAAATACAAGAGCATTAGAGGAAAAGAAGCTTCTTTTACAAAAGGCATTTTTTTCAAAGTAGTGAGAACTTTGTAAAATATGCCAGCTTTAATCCAATGGTAGCAACACATTAGGGATGGGTCCTTTCAACTTCAACAGTCTTCTTAGAGTTTGGCAACAGATCCAATCCAATCCATCAAAATTTAGAAGTGGCTCTCCAGGCAAGGGCAAAGAGAGGCTAAATACTATGGTTACAATAATAGATAAGATCAGAATGAAATTCAGGTTGCTTGATTCTGGAAAAATATTCCTTCAAAATAATAAATAAGTTCTCTCTCACACACACACCCCTCATCCATAAAATACAAACAATATGCCAGTTTTCCTTTTGTCATACTATTTTTAACATAGTGAATATAACAATGGACTTGGAAAAAACAAACAGGGTTCAAAATACCCACTTAAACTAGCATAGGAAGCGCAAGAGTAATGTGAACCTAGATACTTGATACGATTGCTGTAGGAACCACTGGTGTACAAATATAGTTAACGTAGATAGCTATGAAATAGTATTTTTTACATTAAACTGGTCAGCTTTGGACAAGTCTCCATCTGTCAGACTAACTTATTTCTTCCAGTTTTGGTTATAATGAGTGCAAACAATTTTTTTAGCAAATCCTGCTGAATGTCTCCAGCCACTATTCTTCTTGCTTATTCTTCAGAATTGGTTCAGGAGAAAGATATATAGATATATAGAAAGGCAGATATCCTTGAAAGAAAATATTGCTTCGTAGCCTAGCCTTAAAATTCATCACATTCTAAAGTGCTTTTTAAACATCACAGGCTGAAAATGGGCTTCTTGTTGAAAGAACAATACATTGGTTCATGCTGAGTGTTTCGTGGCTCTCTCCAACAAAAAACCCAAAAGTTCTTCTCCAGATTGGAACTGTAGAAGTAGGTGAGGGATTGAACTGTATCTAGAATGCTGTAGCATTGTTGGGAAAAGATTCCTCTAGGGCCGGGAGGGCATGCATGCATGCACAATTGCAGAGACCCAGCTGGTCTTCGGGCTTCCACTGTGCATGCGCATGATTGCAGCAAGAAATCCAGCTGGTCTTCAGAGCTCTCCTGCACATGCACACACGATTGTTCATATGTGTGTGAGTGCCTGCGTGCAGTGTGCATGCATTGCACGTGCAAAAGCTGCATGCATGCACAGATGGTGCAGTTGCACATGCAGCACACATGGAGGAGCTGCACGCAAGTGCAGATGGCATGCACAAAGTGTGTACTTTTGGGCACTCAGTAAGTAAAAGGTTTGCCACCACTGTTATAGGGCCTACCCAATTCCAAACTGGAGTTTGATATTTCTGGTGCTGACTTACTCTGATGTTCCAAGCATTTCATCAGCCCATCACTAGCTCCTACCTTTTTCTGATTCTAAATTTGGAGATGCAAGTCAGGCAGGGATTAATTCTACAGTTGTGTGGAGATCACCTCTTGTCACTACGGTGCAGCTGGATTTGCCTCCAACAAATTTAGGCCAAGGGGAGAGGAAGGAATGTACAAGCACTAATGACTTGCAACTTGATTATAAAAGGAAAATGTAAAAATCCTTATGCAGTTGTACAATTATATAAGCCTCTATGGTCAGGCATAGTTCCAGCATAGTCTAAGCTTGTCTCCTCAGCTCAAGAACATCATTCTGCAAAGAATGTGAATCTGACTCGCTTTCTGGCATCCCAGGGTCCTTCAACCATTTAGCTCAAAATACTAAGCAGTCCCTATTTTAAATGAAAATCACCTTCAGTAATATTGTACTGTGTGTATCTGGGGGTTGTGAATGTTAGAAGGACAGAGGATTGAGAAATCCTTTACCAGTGCTGTGGTTCAAGGAAATGCATCTGATTTGCCAAGCTAATCCCCATCTTTTTAATTCTATTTTTTTACTGTTATTAGAAATATTCGTGGTTTTGTTGGCTTCTAATGTTGTAAGCCACCTTCAAGTCACCTCGAAGCGTGATGGGAGGCAAACAAATCTAATAAACAAGCAAACAGATTACGGTATTTGAGACCAAAATTCTACAATATACATGGTTTGCCTTGGTATACTTTCTACGATGATGTGAGTAAACTGGTCCCCCATATAAGGCTGGATTACATATCTAAATGCACTTCACATACTGTAGCATGCTAAACAACTGGTCCTCACCAAATTTGTTGTTGAATGACTGGCCCTAATACCCTTCATTCAGTGCCCATGTTCCTCAATTAGTATGAGGAAGGGCTGAAAGGGATTAGGGATCCTGGTTCAACAACAATTGTTGGGTTGCAAATTCAATACTCCTGCCTTAAGTCAAGCTTCTTCAACCCTATGCTCTCCCAAGTGTGTTAAAATGCAACAATTTCCAGTCAGAGTAAATCTTGGTCCACTGGGCTGGGAATTATAACGTGTAATCAAGCACATCTTGGAATTATTAGTTCGGGGGAGGTGGGATTAAGCAGAGCATAAAGATGTTGAAGGACAGACGTGGACACCAACAGGGCTGTAACCAAATTCAGCTTTCCAGCCTCAACCTTTATATGAGAAAAGGTAAAGCAACTTCCACAACACCATGAAGATAAGCTCTTTAGAAGAAAATATAAAAGCATTAGCGCAGCAATTCATCCGAGCTTCATCATGCACCGTAGACATTTTTAAAATTTCACAAAGAAAAGCACATCATTAAAGAATACTGCCGTATCACCATTCTTATGCAAATCCTTCCAGATAGTTGGGTGGAAAAATTCCATCTCAGCACGCAGTGAAAAATAAAATGTTGCTGTGTGAAAATTTCTGCTGTACTGAGCACATCTATCACATGTATAATCCAAACGAGTGTATATGTGCCCAGACTACAGAATTAGTATCGATCCATTCACCATG
>JAEANM010029424.1:0-10186 GCA_017656035.1 Myanophis thanlyinensis | reverse complement strand
CATACATACATACATACATACATATCAAACAAGTGCTTGAAAGAATGGAGATCCTTTCTTCCATCCTTCTTACTTATCCCAACCAATGATGTCCTACTATATGTCCGGAGTTAAAGGAATTAAATGTCCTAGGGAGATTAATCAACGGTTCAAGATTATTAAGAACATAAATTGAATGAGTGCTAGACTCAATTTGTATCTTACTTTCCCTAATAGTTCCCCGTTCTCTGAGGGCTCCACTCAATGTTTTAATATTTGGGGAAATATCTTGGTTTATCTATGAACTGATTTGATTCAAGCTGGAAAGGGGAGGGAGATTTATTTCATTGAGTTTTTATATTATATTGGAAAAGCAATTCTAAAATTACAAACTGTACATAATCTTACCATGGATAAATGTACATGTTGATAATGGCATGCAATTTTCATTTTGCTTTTATTTTTCTTCATGAAGAATATGTATGTATGTATCTATGTATGTGTCCTTTTTTTTCCTACGCAATAGCACATTCCTGTTTATTGTTTTTATATGAGCAGTTGCTCAGATTAATGAGATAATCACTTTAAAGACCTTTGTCCACCAGAAATAGTGAAATGCTTAGTAAGCATATTTTTATAGACCCGTCAGTGCTGCACTTAAAGTTTCAAATGAGCTTTTCCAGTCTGAGTGGATTAGTCAATTTGCTAACTCTGAGGAATCCTAAAATATTAGAATCTGATTTTTCAGATAATGTAGCTTGATTCAAAGATAAGGGCTATCCAGTTGTAGCAATTTTAGCAATTCTAGTCTTTTTGTAAACTGACTGATTTTCTTTATTTGCAACATTTCAATTGAAGTAAATATAAAGCTGTACTATTTATCCATCAGTTATATACCTCATTGTTTCTTGAGGGCTCCAGGGATCTAAAATAATGAGCCTCAGAAATGAAGAAAAAAGAATGGAGCTGTGCTTGGTCCCATTTTTTTTTTAAAATCCAAGCTCTACTGATCCACAAAAACATTGAAAATAGCAGTTGGTACTAAAATCTAACCGTTTGGTAAAATCATAAAGCAATATATTAAATGCATGATTTAGAAGTGTTTCCCTTTGAAGAAAGATCTCCACAGGGAATTATATATTCTATAGCTGAATACTCTAAGAAATAAAATTATAATATTTTATTATTTGTTTACTTGGGCTTCTATTTATGGAGCCATTTGATTTTCTCATTTCTATATAAATTCTAATCCTGTGAGACAGATACTTATTGGAATTTAAAAAAATGGACAGATCTAAATCAAATCTATGTTATGTTTTGCGGGAGTAAATTTTAAGTCACTGGCAATTTTCTTACAATATTTTTAATCAATAGATTCTAATATCGATTTAAAACATAATTAAATCTCATGTGCTTTATTTTATACATAAATTTCTCATATTGTCTGCTTTTGAAGTGCATATTAAGAGGAGGAGGAGAAAGAGAAGAAAGAGGAGGCTTATTTGTAATTTAAATATTGAAATGGAAAGTATTTGCCATTTTATATCTCAGAATTATGTCAGTTATACTTTCCCTAACATTGATAATAAGCACTGATCAGAGGTGAAATTCAGCAGGTTCTAGCAGGTTCACTAGAACCAGTAGTAAATTTTCAAAGCAGTTAGGAGAAGCGGTTGTTAGAAGAAATCTCCTTTTGTTTTGTTTTTTGTTTTTTTTCACTTAATCCTGTAAGGAAGGCAGGAAAGAAAACATTCTAGTGTTGTTTCTAGCCTAATTTTTATTTCCCTGCTTACAGAAACTGCCCACCCAGTCATATGACACCCCCCCAGCCACACCCACCAAGCCATGCCCACAGAACTCGTAGTAAAAAAAATGAATTCCACCACTGGCACTGATGCTTTAATTTTTTAAAACTGGCACAACTGAACGTGATAGAATGAAACTCCCTTTCTAAGTGTAAATATTGATTGTCTAAATATTGATACATGAGATATTTCTGCTTGGATCAAATTATACCTAACATTTCAACAAAATATTGATTCTTTTTAAAAAAAGATGCGTAAAAATATCTGTGTCTAATGAAGGCAATTTTGAACTAAATCTGAAAGCTTCTGCATGAGTCAGCTGATCACATATCCTAATTTCTTGATTCAGTAGCTCAGCAATGTTAGAAAAACATTATTTCTGATGTGAAACATGAAATACTTGATATCCTTAAAGTTTTTATGAACCTGAAAAAGATGTTGAAAAAGCCTAACCATTTTTTTTTAGAAAGGACAATCCTGGGAAAAGGAAAATAAACTAATTGAAGGATTTAACAGGTATTTTGATCTCATAAAATAAGATTTGTGTCAGAATATAATTCAATAGAAGTATAAAATAATACTGTCATTTCTTATATAGTCTGGCATACATATATTGAAGAAATATGGTGGGATTCAAATAATTTAACAACAAGTTCTCTGCCCTAATGACCAACTGAACTAGCAGTTGTCTGAACTGCTTAGAAAGTTTACAACCAGTTCTAGCGAATAGGTGTGAACTGGTTGAATCCCACCTCTGCATTACATTAAATACATCAATTTTTCAATTAAAGCAAATTACCCAAATGAAAATACCTTGTCTACAAAATTCTTCATACAATATACAGTACATCTTCAATCACAAACTCATCAAAGTTGACACTAACTAACAACTCAATGTAAATGGCATTGAAGAACAGGAGGATGAGATGTTACCAAGCCAACAATTATATAAAAGTGCTAGACCTGGACCAAGAATGCAACATGAGTACATACTGTATCTCAAACAAGGCCCTCCCAATACATCAAAAATAAAGGGTAGTAAGATAAGTCTTTTATTCAAAGACCTTATCCCAAAGGTGCTTTTCAAAAAAGAAGTGGACTTTTTTTTGTGAAAACATTTCACTTCTCACCCAAAAAATATTCTTCAGATGTGAAGAACAGAATTGAACAAGCTTCTTGGATGAGAAGCAAAACATTTTCAAAGAAAAAACTAAAAGTACCCTTGGGACAAGCATGGCCTTGGATGATTGAAAATCTCTACAATTAACACCTTAGTTGAGCCATGCATCCCAAATTTCCTCCGAAACTTTCCAATCATGTAGCCTTCATCACCACACAGGAAAGTGGCTTCAAAAAATTCCAAGGCTAGGAAGAAGTGACCTATCCACAATAAGGTACTGATATCAATGTAACCCAATACCAGATCATATCATCACTGTCTCCAGAACAAAATCCAGATTCAGTGTGTGAAATGTTCTGGCCCAATAATCTGGATTAGAACATGGTTATTGTGGTAGCCCTAAACTTCCAAGATACTTCTAACTTCTGGTTTGGAGAAGGAAGATTAAACTCTACAGGAATCATAAACCTTTTATGATGATTTCATAACATTTTACAGGAAGTTACAAATGTACAAACTTTCTAAAAAAATTAGTACATTTCAGAATGTATATCATGCAAACACAAGTTGCATAACTACTGGCATATAAAATTTCTAGTCATATGGAATATTTAAGGGAAAACAGAACAAAAAGTACATATATTCTTATACACCTAGCTAAAATGCTTGTGGACAATTTTTCACAATTTTTTTAATTTCAAAAATCAAACTGAGAAAAATTTAAAGTAGATTGGCAAAAACAGAGAAGTTCCACAAAAGTGACATTTGTTTGTCCCTGTCCATAATATAATTTCCATTGAAACTTTTGCATTTTATATTCATGATAAATATACATTATGTTTTTCAACTGACATTTGAAATAACCAGATGAAAATAATCCAACGTGGAGATTTCTTTATTCCCAAACTGGAATTCATATTACAGGAGATCAAAATTAAGAATGTACAAGAGAACTGTACAATTTTATAACACAGAGACTTATGTTATGATGGATATAAAGAAAGCATGAAAGGCAATAATTTATTATAGCAGACAATGCTCATAAAAGGAAGGTAGCTAATATGCACTTTACTCCTGGCTGTTGGTGATTGCTGGAACACTAATTTGAAGCAATCAAAATTTATCAATGAATTGTTGAAGAGAGTAAATGAATGTTGTATCAATCAATATGTCTCATTTATTATGACAAGCATAGTGCAGAGTGGATAATTTATAAAATCCATTTCTAGGAAACAATCACTTATCTATTTATAATATGCACTTCTCTCTCTCAAAATACCTACAGTATGTGCATGAAGCAAGAGGGATACATTATGTTATTTATTTAGAATATATATACATTACATTCATCTCAGAAACTTCCTCCTTGAAAGGAAGAGAGGGAAGGACGGGGAAGTAGAAAGGAGAAACATGAGAGGAGGTGGAGGGAAGGAAAGGAGACGGGGGAGGAAAGGAGAAGGGAAGAGAGGGAAGTAGAAAGGGGAAAGGAGAGAGAAAAGTGGAGGGGAAGGGAGGAGAAGAAAAGAGGAAAGGAGAAGGAGAAGGAGGTGAAGATAAGGAGAGGAGAGGAGAGGGAAGTGGAGAGGAGAAAGGAGGGAGGGAAGTGGAGTGGAGAGGAGAGGGATTATTATCTAATGAATTCATTATTTATATATTACTCAACTAAAACTCAACTACTGAAAACTTTTGTCATTATTATTTAAAATTGACTGTCCCTAGACAATGCATTGTCAATGTGAATATTGAGTTTTATGTATATTAAAGTAAAATATGTACATTATCTATAACTTCCTCCTCTTGTCACATAGGCGCCATCTGCAAATGCAGAAAAAGTCTCATATATTTTTCCCCAAACCTATATGGTTTTACTGCTTTGATTGTAGACATTAACACACATATGCTCTCTCTCTCTCTCTCTCTCTCACACACACATTCTTGTATTCCTCAATACAAACTTTTTTTGCCATTTCCAAGCAAAAATATCCTCATTCTGCTAAAATCTGCTTTACGCAAATTTTAAGATCAATCTGAGAGATTCTGAGCCTCAAAGAGATTTTGCTGACTTTATCAAATCTCTCTTACTTGACTTTCAAATTCTGCAAGAATTTTGTTACTTCAAATTTCACTTTAGCTTTCAAATCCTCTCTATAATAATACACAACAATATAACATAGCAATATATTATAAAGCAATAGAATATAAAGCAATATTTGAACATAGATTTCTTCTACATTATCTTGATTTTGCCATCAAAATATGAAATTTATTATATTTCACTGAATAAATTGATTATCTTTTGCAATATTGAAGAGTAGGTCAGAAAAAATAATAATGATCATTCAGTGTAATACAAATTTAGATAGAATGTGAAAAAGAATACTGAAAACCCAATGTAAGCTCTACTTTGGTTTACTTAAATGTTTAATTTGTCTTTATAAAAACATCCAAATGAGAATGATGTAACACATATACACACCCAAGTAGCACTTTCTATTAACTTCATAGTCCAACATTTAATGACAATGGGGGAAGTTCTACCAATCCTGGTTCCAGATAGGGAAGATATTTAATAAATTTGCCATCATTTTCTATGGGCATATTTATGGAATATTCCAAATAGATGCCCTGTGGAACTGGTTGCCATCAAACACCAATATGTATTTTTTTCCTATCTGAAATTTAGTGGAAAATAGTTGAAAATACATTTAAAAATCTTTTTTTTTTTTAAAAAAAAGGTTAAAGGAACAGTGTTTGCAAAAGATGTTCGAATCTCAGTGAGAATACAAAAGTACTTGATAGTCTGGATTTGTGTCTATTTAATCGTTGTTAGCGAATATGGGAATTTCTTGAAGTTGTCTCATGTAAACATGCCTTTCTCTATGGAGGCCAGTATCTTTATCTCATAAGCCTAGCAGCACACTCTGAAATAGAAAGCTTTCTTTTAATGACTAGAAATTAGGAGTGGCTTAACTGTTTTTCATCAAACAGCTTCTCTTTGCACGGCATTGAACTACATCACTGATAGATGGGCCATCATTCTGTGATGGAACTTTTGCCCTAGAATATATCTAATTTCCCAAGGTTTCTCATAGAATTTGTGTGGAAAGGTATGACTATCAAAGGAAGTTACAAAGAGTCTGTGCATGAGCTGCAATCCAATCAAAGTATTACTTTAATGCTAGTCATCAGAATGATCCAATTCAATTCATTTGAAACATACAGACAGGTTTATCTTCCTCCACTCTTCTATTTAAAATGTTAAAATGGATTGATTTATGTGATCATTTGGTTTGATAAAGAGAAATGGCTCTTCTGTGCATTGATCAAAGCACTTTGACCATTCAGCACTAACAGATAAACCTGGGTTGTCAGTTCAGAAAGATACCCCTCTGTAGCTGTACATAATTCTAAAAGTTATATTCTAAAACTATGTTACTATAATCTGAAGATTTCTGACCTGGACGTGTGGGATGGAATTAGGATAATCACGTAACTGATGTTTTTAGTGGAAACACAAGGGTATGAACCTTCTGTGTTTCCTTGATAGGAGTTAGGTCTTCTAGCATATTTAAATTAGAAATGAGCAAGCCCTGGTATACTAAAATAAACTGGGAATCAGTTTGGAATAGCAAAGACAGGTGTTTATGCTCTGCACAGGAGATAACACTGCTCAGTAAAGCCTTTCAAGTATATATTTGAGGAGCAGTGCTTGATCAGAAAAATTCCCTAGGCTCCCTGTTCATCCTCTTAGAGTGTAGCCAGGCACATTCTACACATAAATGAATGACAATGATATTTGCTGCTGGTAAACATACAACCAAGGGAATAGCTTGATCACAGTAAGCACATTCTGAAAAGACAGGTTCATATTTTAAGTTACTGTTATTATAAGTTCTGAATTTCTTTAAGCTGCATATTATTAAAGAATCAAGAAAGAATAGTTGAAGATAACTCACCACTTACAACATGCCAAACATGTTCCAGTTGTAAACGAAATATAATCCTTTTAAGGAGAATGCAAGCTTCCATTTTTAACTACCTGTAGTTTCTTATTATGAAGCCAGAACCATGAACTTTGATTGGTGCTAGTCAAGATCATTAAATGTTGCATGCTCACTACTAAAACCTTTTAAAACTTAATTTAGCATCTCTTTAGTATTTAGGCAATGGACAGAAGTTACTTAGCACTAAGATTAAAATTTCACTACCTTTCCTCACTAGCCTAATAAATAGCAGTTCCTTTATATCATAAAGCAATTATTATCTTAATGATTAGTGGCTTTTTATAGGACATTTGTAGATTGATCTTTCACATGTTATCTTTAGCCCATTCTCTAAATGTTGGATTTTCCAGATGTCCTAGGTAAACACTATAATGGCAATTTGCTTTACAACTACTCAATTATGATTTGTAATTGACATGTTACAATACACCATAACCAAACTGAACTTGGCTTCTAGAGTCAGAACAATTAGAAATTGTGCTACCTGGAAAAATAATCAGAAACTTTTGTTCTGCTTGGTTATTTCAAAGGAGGAAAGAAGAAGAGAATAGACAGAAGCCTAAAACTCATGCATAGAAGACTTTATTGTTATATCATGTTGTGTCCAAAGTATGATCACATTAGTAATAAGATAAGCCTGTATAAGTATTCTTATTTTACTCATCAGGATTAAGATAAAAAAATGTTGATTGATTCAGTAGGCACTTAGTTTGTTTTTATTTTCCAGATCACATACTAACTGGCTTCTGGACTAAAATAGAAAATGAATGATAAAATATTTGGAGCAAGAACAGAATCCAATCCTCATCTCATTACTTAGTGTGATATGTTTGGGAAAATGTGCATATGAATTCAAAGTCAAGAAGTTTAATTATTTTCATAAGAATTTAAATCCCTTTTGAAATAAATGGGATAAAACAGTTTATCTCTTTTTAAGAAGCAAACTAAACTGACAAATTCAGACATTAGGTTCACGTTGGCCACTATTAACGCCAGCAAATAAAAGTGGATGTGCAGTCACTGCTTAGCCAGTTATGTTTCTGTTGTTGATTTAAAATGACTCTTTCCATTCTCAGGATTATATGTATTGAATTTGGATAGTACACAGTGTTCTATCTAATTTGATCTGTTTTTCTTATTTTATATCTGTGGTTTTAACCCAAATATGCTAATTTCTTCATAAATAAGCAAATAGTACTAAATAATATTTAATAGTCTTTAAATACTTCTTCATGTAGGTCTAACAGATAAAAAAAATTAATCTAATTATAGAAGAGATAAACAATATACTGAGTAAACAGTTAAACATTCCCTCTGTCATGACACTGTGATCAAAACAGATGACAGACAACTGACTTTAAAACATCATTCTAATTTGAGGTAGACCTGCCATTAGTAAATCTAATAAATCCACTTCCTTCCCTTTTCCAAACTATTTACGAGTACCATAAAACATCAAAAATAAATGATTAATTACTGAATTCCAAGACTATGTATAGAAGTTGCATTTTACAAGGAACAGCTTAGAATCAAGTGTTGGATGAAACAACTGTGTGGAAGTTGTATAGGAGAAAACAACTGGACTTTTTGTCCCAATATTCACCACAGAATGTTAGCTGTACATCACATTAGCTGTATTGTTCATTTACCTTATGTGCAGTCCTTGACACAAGAAATGAAGTTACTATATTTGTTAAAATAAGCTTGGACATAAGAATACTAGGCAAATGTCAGGTTTAGGCTTCAATCTGTTTCAATCACTTTTAACGATTAGATTGATTTTTCTACAGTATCAATATTATAAGTGCTGGACAATCAATTGGTGTGTATTATTTCAGCCAACACTTCTATTCAGCCTATGAAAAAAATTACATTCTTCAGACTCAGAATCCTTTACCACTTTTTTGCATATTTCTTGTTTGGATTTTTGTACTCTAGCACATTTTAAGCATATGGTTATATTTTTTTGCATTTTCTACATTTCTACATATATTTAGGATATTCTTTATAGTTATGTTTCCCATTGCCTAGTTTAAATATATTTTTTCCTATTTCCAATCTTTTTTTTTTCTTGCTGTTTCTGACTAGAGTTAGCTGACGTTCTGCCAATTTCAGAATAATATCATTGCTATCTCATACCTTTGAATTGCAAGTGAATAATTTCTGCTGCAATAGCATTTTCTAGAGATAGGTTCACCTAAGTAAGCACTCTTGCACTTTTTCTTATGCCCCAGTTTGATCTTTGATCAAAAATTCTGTCAAAATACCAAGTCACAAGACTTACTTTTGACTTTCAGACTTATTATAGATTCTCCAACTGTTTCAGTATTCTCCCGTAGGGAGTGATCTGAAGACAAATATATAATCATATATTTCATGGTACACAGCTTCCAATTTCTGCTTTATGGCTTTAAATTTCTTTCTTCATAAGTGAAAGTAAATATATTGTATTCATTGGATGTAAATGTATTAGTCACTTCCGAGTACAGTATCTGGATATTTGTGGGCCTGTTTGCATCTAGTTGTCTTTGACAAGGCTGCCATGCTCCAAGTCTCATGAATTAAATTAGTCCATCTTAATCAATGCCTATTTCATGGAGCAACCTTTGCCCTAAAATTTGATTAGCCCCATTTCTTCTGGTCTTTAAGAAGACTCTGAAGACAGATTCATCTCAACAAGCTGTATGATGTAAGCCATGGGTCTCATTCCTAACACATATTTTACCTTATGTACAATGTATTAATTTATCACATTCTCCCTCCTTCCCCTTCTTTATCTTTCTTTTTAACCCTTGTTAGCATCACTTAATATATATAAACTGATCAAATAAATAAAATATATTATATTGGTATCCTGAGAGTACTATTTTTAAAATAATAAGGTCTTTATTCTTCAGCTAACATCCTAACAGAGTACTATTCTCTAATGACTGATCGGTAATGCTGAAACTGGCTTTCTAGCTTAGTGTTGATTCTGTACAATTAGAATATGCAGTAATACAAAGATCTTCTGTTAACAAGTTGCAGCTATTATTATTATGATTAAATTTATAAGCCACTTTTTATTTTGTACAACACAAGGGATATAATGCTCCTGTCTTCTATTTTCCACAAGACAATAACCTTGGGAGATGGGTTAGGCTATGAGAAAAGAGCTTGTTAAGGAAAGTCCCCCATTAGGAGAAAGAGTGTGAAGCGAAGTGTAATGAGAGTGGTGTGGTAGAATACACAAACCAGCATACACAGATACTGAATTGCAAAAAAAAAAAAAAAAAAAA
>JAEANM010029423.1:0-10186 GCA_017656035.1 Myanophis thanlyinensis | reverse complement strand
ACACAAACAAACAAACATAAATACACAGACACTAACACAAGGTTTCATCATTTATGGCACAAAAATATATCTACTGAAATTTCAGAAGCCAAATAATAGTTGAACAGAATGTTCCAAGATCAAGGAAAAATTGGTGTTTTTTTTTGTATTTACTATAGTTCTTTGCTTGTACCTCTACAGGAAGCAGAATAAATGATGCCAAATATTAAATATTGCAAAATAAATTATTTTAAATTAAATGTTGCAGATCTGTTCTATTGGCATAGGCCATAGGGTAATAACTGCATAATTCTGTTTCCTGGGCATAGAGTAGATTCAGTAGGTTTTGCTGACAGATGTATTTTCAGAATCATCTAAATTCCAAGCATTTGTGTGAATATGTATGTGTCAGTGTGAAAATGAGATGGGCAAAAGATTCAAGGATACAAATGGGGGTATCATGTTACCTAGAAATGGAATAAGCAAAAACTTTAATATTGGAGTTGAAATGAAATACTGGCAAAGAAGGGTAGCTCTATGAGGTATACTAGGAAAGAGTTCTATATGAGGAAAAGCAAAAAAGATTTCTTATTTTCCTTAGAAGAGCAATTTATTGTACCAATGTTGGTTAAACTTTCATGTGACTAATTTGTTTTTTATGAGAGCAAAAGTAATATCAGTGTCATTATTTAGACACAAAACATCCTTTTAAAAGCTGTGTACAAACAAACACATCACAGCAGATGACTTTATCTTTAAAATAAACATCACTTCATCACCATCCTAATTTACCCCAGAACCCACTGTTGAGTGTCTTTTTCTTCTGCTTCTGCTCTTCTTTTCCTGAGAAGTTCTCGGTCTCTCAAACGGTGTGAAATGCCAACATCTGCAAGAGGTAACAACATTTGCATGAATTATGCTAAGAAATTATGCTGTTAAGAGATCTAAACAGATATTGCAGGAATAGATGCTGAATAAAGCAATGACAGAACCATTTCAGCAACTACTACAGAATATATTGGGCTTTTTATTGTGTTTAGAAAATTAAATGCCTACAATGAATACTTGCATGATGGTTGAGAAGGTTTCAGAAAACCTATAAGTATTTAATTGTCTACATGAACACTGAGTGAACATTATTCCAATTAAATATTTCCATAATGGCTGAAGGATTTATCATATGTGCTCATCCTTTGTTTCCATTAAAAAAATCTGCTGAGATAAGTTAGAGAAATAGTAACATCATGGTAAGTCACAATCAGAATGAAAGTTATTGTTTTACTTCCTTGTTAAACCACTTAGTGTGTTAAAATATTATTTTTGTATGCAAAATTCAGTAAGCAATTATGTAGCCAAAGCTTTTAAAAATACTAAAGCTTCATTATGTATAGTAACTTCATATAATTGTACGTAGTCTATGTTCATGTCTGTCCATTTAGTTAGACTTACATTGTACTGGAGGCAGTACAATTTGTTTCATTAAAAACAAGTCTGATGAATGTTGTTGTGTTGCGTGTCACTTTTGACCACCTATTGCAACACCAAATGAGAGCAGTTAGAGTCATATTGTCCAGATTAGAGAAATGATAGCAGACATTTTTGTCCAAACAATAAATGAGACCATGGGGTAGAACTTTGCTTGATGATGAATTCTGAACTTAGAAACATTTTTTGTTGTTGGAGATAACATATACAGAACAACCTTAAGAAAGCTTATAGTATGATCCGTTGATTTGGGCATGTCAGATTCCATGTGGTATCAACATTTATCTGAGTAAAATACAATTTGACCAATATCACAATGGGAAATGCTTCCCTTGTTCCTTTTTTTTTTGGAAAACAATCTATAATGACTTCTTTCTATAGCCATTATAGGATGATATTTCATAATCAGTTAAAATATGAAATCTATAACTTATGGTAACAACTTAATTTTCTAGCTGTGACAAAATCTACATTTCATTTGCCTTTGATACATGTAAGATAAGTACATCTTGATCATAAATACTTTTTAACATTTTTCTCAGGTAATGGTTTCCCCAAAGTTTGGGGCATTTCTATTCTATTCTATTCTATTCTATTCTATTACAATATGAGGCTATCAAGAGGAAAAGTGGTCTTGACATGAATTAACTCCACACTTTTAATAGAAGCACATCAGCTGCAGCAGTGAGTTTTTTCAGTGACACCTCAAGGTTCATTTATTTATATTTATGGTATTCAAATATAAGTATTAAAAGGGTATCTACCTTAAATGGATTGTACCATAAAACAAAGGAAAAACCCTTGCTTCACAACATATTTACTAATACCTACCACCTGATGCTTCTGTGTGATTTGGATTCATGCAAGTCACAATTTTTTTTTTTAATTCAAATGTGGATTATGCACAGTGTCCATTTCAGCAGCACATGAAGTCTCCCTATCCATGAAATGAATCTATCCTCCAGCCTCTGAAGGTGAGAGAAGTGCCAAATATCTTGCAATGTAAAGAGATTTTCTCTCTATGGCTTTTGGCTAGTACCTAGTGTACCAACAGTATCTCCTCATTTCATCATTACACTTTATTGTTTTCTATAGTTTTTATTTTGACCTAATGTCCAACTGGTACAATGAAGCAAAAAAAAGTTAAATACCGTAATACTATATTCCTCCCCCCACTCCCCAAAGTGGAGCATAAAACAGAAAGATTGATTTGACAAACTGTTCTAGGACCACAGCTGCCTAACCCAGCAATTCTATGGCTACATCATCTGGTCTTATGCCTCTGTTCAATAATATAACAGAAATAAAAAAAGTCTGCACAGTTTGTGATTGTGTATCTAGAAATGGATATTCTGAGTTCAATCTAGATTTCAACAATAGGATTTCTTTCTTTATAAGACTAATATAAGGATAATGGACACTTATGGTAGAGTTGCAGGAGGACATCCAACTAGCAGAAATAGTTTTTAATTTTCTTTCTCATGCCAATTCCTTTTCCCAGCCATGTTACCACTCCTGGGATGAAAACAAATCTAATAGTCTTTGTATTTATCTGCCTGCTTTTCACTTTTATTATTTTGCTTTTCACTTTTATTATTTTTATCTTCCTGCTTTTCCTTTTATTATTCATGGCAGCTTATGGCAGGTGTGGAGAGGTGTGGAGAGAATTAGCAGTGGGTCTAAGACATTTGGCTGCTAGAGGCAGCACCCAAACTTTCCCTAAGTTAAGATACACATGGTATCCAATATAGGATCAAATTATTTTTCTATCTCAGGCAGAAAATCCCATCAATGCTTCTTTGTTTCCCTAGCAATAAAATAAAATCAAGGCAATAAAGTAATATAAATTTAATAAATAAATAAATAAATAAAATTAGCACATCTTTCCTGACACTTGAAACAAAATGCTTGCATCTGTTCCCTTGACTTAATTGGTGGCGGGCTCTACTGTAGATGTACTTCAGCATTTCTCTTGGCCCCTGATTTTCCTTTGCAAATGCCCTGGGTGTCTTTCATTTGCATCACTATAGCAAACAATGTTATAGGGATATACATTTGTTAGGTATTGCCAAGGGTTGGGTTACTCTCCAGAGTTTTGAGGATGAAGACAGATGGAACATTTTATGTGAACAAATCAGTGTTCTCTTGATCCATATTTATATCCTGTACTTCCTCATTCCTCATTTGCAACTTTGCAAGATAAATTAGGTGAGGAGTTTTTAAGATCGCTCCGTGAGCTGAAAGATCCAGTTCCAGATCCAGATTGATCATCCCAGTCCAAGTCTAAAGCTGTTTAAAAATAGAGGGGATAGCCTTCTGCTATGTTTAACATTTGGCTTCTTTTTTAACCTATTTGAAGCCTAAAGCACACAAACAATATTTGCAGAAGATCCTCCCAATGTTTATTCAACGAAAGCAAAATAAGAATAGAGGTTTATCAGGGACAAGGATCAGAGACCAGGTAATTCTCCCAAAAAAATAAATAATGCAAATTTGTCTCCCAAAAAGCAATCCCTTTCCCAAAAGAATGTGCATTACCTGCAACTGCATACTCTTCAGGTGTTGCCTCTGGCTGCTGTTGCGTTTCGGAGTATGAATGATCCTTTTCTAAACTTGCCATCTGTAACAGTTTATTTTAATATTTATATAGAAAAAGGAGCTGAGCTCCACCATAGGATCATGTAACGCATCTAATGGTTTAGTGCAAAAAAAGTTTCCAAAACGGAGGGGAAAAAAAGAAACAGACTACCCGCCCTACACATCTTATCTGCCATGGACATGGCTATGTTAATACTATTTTTTCTTATCAAGTTGCAAAGGTGTTTGTATTGATGCTAAAAGCCTGACATATCAATTTCCAAACACTTTTTCCTCACATGAAATAATTATTTTATCAAAGATGTGCCATTTTTCAAAAATTGCGCATTTGGAAATTCCTGAAAAAAAAAACATCCTTACCCCACCATTTAGAAATACTTATCTCCTCAAGCAGCTTTGGAAAGAACAGTTTATTAGATAAAATTGCAAGCAGCTTATAATCACAATAAGAATACTTCTCTGGAAAAAAAATCTGTTCAAATCTATGTGTGTATATATTTGCATGCACTTTGCTTAAAGATCCCTTGTCCTGTATTTTCTATTCTCTTACACTAAATAAATAAAGAGAAGCATTTGACACATTTACAGCGTAGCAATTTATTTTGAAGAAGATTCTGCAATGGAAAAATTCCTTTAGTTTTTCACATCAAACTTTGTATACTGTGTTTTACCCCTCTTCTTAAACCATATTCTTGAATGTACCTCTGTAAAATGTTTGATATGTATTACCTTTTAATATTGGGAGTTCCTTTTCTCTTGTCCTTTGGACACCTCCCTTGGGCTTAAATGAGATTATTTTGCTGCTCTAGAAAGGTGGGGCAGACTAAAAGTGACAAGAGAGAAGGGTGGAGGTAAAAGGAATTAAATGCACCTCCTGCTTTTTGTGATATGCAGAGGCAAGACACTCATAGCAAAAAATTGCAGGCTTCAATTAATCGAGAAGGAATCCTTAACTCTATTATGGTTCTCCACATTCCATTTTCTTGAAACAGAAACATCTTCATACATTTTCAAGACCAGCAAGTTTGTAATGGCATAAGTTTTCAGCAGAAGCATTCAGTGTTTTTCTAAACTGGAAGAACTTATTCACATAGAGGTAATGAAACAAAGATAGTGAAATTTTTAAACTTAATTTTTAAGTCCTAAGGGCCTTTATATTATTTTGGTTGTAACCAACCTCTATGACCATAAATTAAAGTTTTTCTCTTTCATTTCTAAAAAATTACATGCACTTCTCATGCATAGCCCTAGTTGCTATCAAGCTAAGACATAGCATGTGAAATTTGAAAACAGTTTGTAGTTTAACATGTTGCATAAAATCCCAACAGTTACTTATTTAATAAATTTTAGTTAACTATATCAGAGAGTTGACCAGGGTAAAATCTTTCTCTTTCACATTTTTATGTGGAAGGGTTTTGTTTTTTTTAAACCAACTATATACAAGAGTTTCTGCCATATGAGCACTTACCAGCAGACTGAAATGGTTAAAAACAGGTTTGTCAGATTGCTGGGAGACTAAAGTTGCAACAACAGCAACTATATATCTGTATGATTAATGAAAAAAGCAGAAGATGGTTATGTCTAATTTCTGCAACAAAAATGACAAATAGATCGGCCTTTCTTGATCTTATTTGATCAATTTAATATCTTCTCCACCCTATCTCAATGCACTTTGTGTATCAGAAATACAAACATTGCTACTGGTATTATTGTTATATCCTGCTTTGCCTACAGACCATTGATTCCTGTCAGCATAGATCCTCAAAGTGGTGTACATTTGAAGTACAAAGATAAAATAACACAATTAATGAACCCATATGACAATATCAACACAGAAACAATGCCACCAATAAACTACTTGAATTATAGAAAAATTAAAATCCACAAAAACATCAAAATGTTTGCATAATTGGGAAGTTTTTTAAAAATGGCAGTTCTGTTCAGTATAATTTATTAGCCCAAGATTAATATGAAGAATTGTACGGAAGTTATTTCACGTGCCGATAACCAGTTCAATCATGCTTGCTGCTTCAATACTGCTTGCTTTTCTAATTTATTCTTATTACTGCTGGCAAGAAAATTTATTAGTATTTTTAACCAAAGGGATGGAGAACTCATTTTTTTCTTCCAAGCCACAAACATACCATTTTAACAGATACAGTACAGAAGTTATGTGCCAATGTTACAGAAATTCAAGAAATATCTGCTGCTAACACTACAGTAGTTCTTTAGTAGATAGCTCCTGGAGTTGAGTCATTCAACTTAAGTACTTCATTTTGGTCATACTGTACATCAAAGGGCTGAACTGTTGTTGTTTTGGGTTGCCTAAGTGATTTAAATACTATATTGTATGTTAACTTTGGAATAAATGTTAAAGTACAACATTGACCTATTGCTTACTTTCGTTGCTATAAACTTTTATAAACATATCAGCTAGGAGGCTAGGATTTCATAACTTTTCAAGTTATTTAAGGTAAGAATAGAAATCTATCACTGTTTCTAATAAAAAAACATTTCTGTAAAACTCAGCAATAATATTTCTCTCTTATAAAGAAAGTATCTACACAGTATTTTCTTATTTTTTTTCTATATGAAAACTATAAACTCAGTATTGTTTTTGTGGAAAAAAGGAAAAGGTTGCCTTGGGACTGAAGGAACTCATCCCATAGGAATCTCCCAACTTTGAGGGCAGGCAAATACATTTTGCAGTCCTATTTTACATTTTGAGAAAAGTGCTATGGACGTTGTTGTAAAACTTAATCCAAAATGGATTTCACGGAAAAGCAAATTAGCTAAGGGAAAAGATAAACAACTGTTCCCAAAAAAACATATAGATGGTAGATATGGGATATATGCTTTAAATCAGATACTTTATTTTCATTTACAATCTCTCATACAGTAACATATATTTTCTTCCTATACACCTCACAGTAAAATTTACTCTTACTCTAGCCGCATAAAACATATTATGGTTTGACACAATATGAGAACCAAGTCATTGTGATCATAATATCAATATAAAATAAATACAACTGTTTATAAACAGCATTGTGAATTGCTGTTTATATATGTATATGAACCCAGCTGGGATATGTTTAATAAACCATGTACTGTAATATCCAGACATTAACCATCAAAACAGTAGCTTTAGAAAACATTTGGGGAAAATGCAATTTTTAAGTTACATTATAGACTCTTTATCTGAAATTGTCATTTGCATGAGAAATCTTCCCTCCAGTTCCACATCATTCTCGTGAAAGATCCATACCAGTGATGGAATTCAAATTTTTGTACTACTGGTTCTGTGGGAGTGCTTTGGTGGGTGTGGCTGGGGGGGGGTTTCATGTGACTGGGTAGGCAGTTTCTGTAAACAGGGCAATAAAGATTAGGCTAGAAACAACACCAGAATGTTTTTTCCTGCCTTCCTTACAGGATTAATCCTGTAAAGTGTAAAAAAACAAAAGGAGATTTCTTCTAACAATGGGTTTTCTGAACTGCTTAGAAAATTTACTACTGGTTCAAGCAAACCTGCTAGAACCTGCTGAATTTTGCCTCTGATCCATACAATAGGATAAATCAGGATAAATTTGTTTGCTAGGTGGCTCAGTATACCATCACATTAAGTAGGTTAAGGAATGCCCTATTGGAGAACAAGAATCCCTGCCTATTTTCACCAACCCTTCTAAGTATTCCACAAGTCCTTGAAACACAATGCTAGAAAGCCTTCATTACATGAATGACTCTTTTTCATTATTTAGATAAGCTGCAGTGAATGTAATATGGGTGCTGCAAACTATTTGTTGGGAAATGTCTTCTTAGGCTGGTAAGTGTTGGTAAAAACTTTGGTAATGGTATACTTCAAATTTTCAGATTCTGCACCTTCATCTCATTTTGTTGGTGAATAGATTGGGCAGACTAAAGCTGCTAACCTATCTGGATTTGCGATTTGTAATAATGTCACATCTAATGAATGTGCTTTGACTAATAATAACCTGATTATTTGAGTACCAGAATGATCTAATTCCTAATCCTAAATATTTTGAGGTTTGCAGTATAGACATATGGATAATCGAGGCACATATTTTGTGTGAACCCAGCTATCCTTTAAGTGGGTTTAAATCTCTCTTAGTCAATGCAAGGACAACTTCCTATTATGCTAAATTTATCAAGTTTTAAAATGTTTTGCAGCTAAATTCATACAAAGTAAATTGTGATTGCTCTTTGTTCCGGTGTTGTTAAAGAAACCCAGAAAATAAACAATGTTTTAGCTTAACCATGGGTAAATATAAAATGCATAAATAGCTTGTTGGTACCTCTTAAAATTAAAAATATAAAATTCAGCATTGAAATAGCAGAAAGATATACACTATACTTCCTAAAGCTTTCCAAATAATCTGCACAAAACTCTTTTAAAAATGTAGAGCAAGAAGTGGTGAGTTCTTAAAGTCTGTTGAAAACTGATAACTACATTATAAGTATGACCCAGCAAAATATTGAAAATGACAGGCTAAATTAGATAATGTTTCCTAGTTTATAACAAGACCAAATAGTGCAAAAACAGAAGATTGTTAATCCAGTTTTTCAATAATAGCGATTTACACAATACTTGTGGCTAATTTAATCCTGATCCTAATTTATCCCCTCTAAGTTTATATTATACATTGACTGAAGTCAAAACACATGCAACCATACATAATATATTGTCGTTCAGTATGTTATGCAAACATAGCCTTGAAGGACATTTACAGACTATGGTAAGAAACCTCTAATTAGATGCAGCAGCTAACAAGTCATATGCATCATTTACTCAATTTATAAGTTTAATGAAGATGTTCCAGGTCAGCTAAGGACTGGGCAGTAATAATTAAAGAATTATAATTAATATAATTAATATAAATATTATTTATATTTATAATATATAATTAATATAAATAATTAATATATTTATAATATATAATTAATATAAATAATTAATATATTTATAATATATGATTAATATAAATAATTAAACATTCTGAATTCTTCTAATAACATATGAGTAAATATACTTGCTCTTTTAGACCATCTCATTTTCATAAGACAAGCAGGAAAACCTAAGATTATTTTATGCATTTGTCCTGCAACAGTGAGAGAGAGTGGCTGTGAGCTCTGCCATCTCTATTCTAGACCTATGAATTTCTTAGTTGGTTAAGGTTTTCCAGGAGGTGAAATGTGATTGAGACCGATCCTTCATGTTGGAAAGGGTAATTCTGTTGGTCTTGAAGGAGACAGTGATTCATCCTCTTCTCAAATGGGCATCCTTCAACCTAACTGTGATGGTCAACTTTTGTCTAATCTCCAACTTTCTCTTTTTAAGGAAGCTTGTTCAAAAGGTGTACTGTGCCAGGATGAGTTATTGTGGTGCAGTGGTCAGAATGCAGTACTGCAGACTACTTCTGCTGACTGCCAGCTGCCTGCAATTTGTCAGTTCAAATCTCATCAGGCTCAAGGTTGACTCAGCCTTCCATCCTTCCAAGGTTGGTAAAAGAACTGATTGTTGGGCAATATGGTGACTGTAAACCTCTGTAAAGCACTGTGAAGAAGTATATAAGTGCTATTGCTATAGCTAAATAACTTGGAAGAAGCAGATTGTAAGGCGTTTCCTTTCAGAGCTCAGTATTGAACATGCTTGTGAACAATCTCTGGAGGACTCGGGATGATGTTGATGCATCCATCTTAGTCCTCTTGGTAGTGTTCAATATATTCATGAGCCATATCCTTTTGAACTGGTTTGCGGGGTTGGGAGTGGAAGTTTCTACTTTATAGTAGTTCTCTTTCCTCCATGGCCAGTTCCAGGGGGGGAAAAAAATCAAGCTCTATGTCCTTCATGTTGAGTACCTCAGAGCTCAGTTCTCTCATCCCTTATGTTTACCATCTACCATACATGAATTGATGAATTAATTCCATAGTTTGACATAATATTTTGTCCCTCTTATTCCATCGCTTGAGATGGAGAATCACCAAAAGGCTATGACATATTTATTTATTTATTAATTTAATTTATATACCGCCCCCTCTCCCTCAGGACTCGGGGCAGTTTACAGCCAGTAAAAAACAGAGTATAAATACAAAAATACAATTAAAA
>JAEANM010029422.1:0-10186 GCA_017656035.1 Myanophis thanlyinensis | reverse complement strand
AAATAAATAAATAAAACAAAGCAATGCATAATGCCATGATATCTGCACAATCAATTAGATCCAGAAGTATTATAGAATAACATTTTAATTGCTTTGATGAATCGAAGAAGGAAATCTGTTGTATGTACTGTTGGGTGAAGCACATTTCAGAGCAGAGGGGGATTACTACACAAAAGGCTTTTTCCTAACTCAAGTCCTGTATGTTTTCCATGGTGGCTGGGAATGATGGGACCCAGAGTTCTGCAGCCACAATTTTTTTCTTTTTTCTTTTCCTCTACGTATAATTTTTAAAATTAATTTGTAATATGGCATACAAAAAGAATACAAAAGTAAATATTAGGGAAATTAGGGAAGGGAAAAGTGAAGTGGATAGTGGGGAAAAGCAAGGGAAAAAGAAAAAAAAAGGCATTGACTTCTGACTCCTTTGGTGCAGTAAAATAAGGCATTAACATCTACCCTGGACTTTTTATTTCTTCATAATAATATAAACTAGCCATTTTTATAACAACAAATGTATCTAATCAGTAAAATCCAAAATCAAAGTTTTTCCACCTCAGGCACAAAGTCCAGAAGTGGTTTCCAAATAGAAATAAAGGTAAGTGTGTTTTTTTTCTTCAATCAAAACATTATATATTCTACGCATAGAAATGGAAGGTCACCTCTATCTCCACAGTGGATGAATGGCTGCAAAAACTGGTAGTAAAAGCAATAGCACTTAGACTTGTATACTGCTTCATAGTGCTCAACAGCTCTCCCTAAGTGGTTTATGGAGTCAACATATTGCCCCCAACAATCTGGGTCCTCATTTTACCAACCTCGGAAAGATGGAAGGCTGAGCCTGGTGACACCCGAATTGCCAAACTGCTGGCAGCCAGCAGGCAGAAGAAGTAGCCTGCAGTACTGCACTCTAACCACTGGGCCACCAAAGCTCTGAAGTTAGCAGATGGCTAAATCGACTGTTTTGTAGTCACAAGTTTTAAATGGAAAGTTATGGATCTGGATTTTTAAAAAAATGATAAAAAGAAATAATCCCGGATTATGTGCTTGATGAGGATACATACACAGGTCAAACATCCCCACTGCTTCGACTGTGTGATCCAGATTGCTTCTTTTGAAGTGAATCTTCCTTGGCATGTTTTCACATTAGTTCTTTTGCTTAGGAGCTGAAGGGTTCTTCCACAGCTTTGCAAGTAGCAGTTTCCTCAGGTGCAAACTCTCTGGGGAAATTTGGAGATGTTGATTCAGTTTGATTTACAAGACACTTCCATTTAAACTTCTGCCTTTTACAAAAATTTGAATCCCAGGGCTGCTTTGATCATTAGTGCCAAGGAATGTCTCAGGGACCCAAATTGTAAATTGTCCTTGTTTGCAAAAGGCTCAGCACGTCTCAGCTTTCCATTTTTAATGTCTGAGTTGCGTCTCCCTTAGTGTTCTTATCACAATGGCATAGAGCCACTTGTCTATTTTTTTTTTTTAAACCCTCTGGTTTTAAGAGAAACAATTCAACTGCAAAACACCTTAAGAGGGAATGGAAGCTTGATTTTATCTTGCAAAAATGAAATTTTGTAATGGCATAACATTAGCATAACACAATAACATAGCACCACATTAGAGGGTTGGCATCTTGTCTGTTCTAGAAAATATGAAAAATGGTTTATTTCACTGTAGCTCTAATTTATTCTTCATGGCGGTTAATGTTCCTTTTTTCATGTTTTCGCACCCATTCAGCAGCCATTGGTAGGGGCTGTGAAGATTGAAAAGTAGGCACTCAGAATAATACAATCAGAAAAGACAAGAAGGCCTTAAAGGGTTTAGTTCTAATGTAGATTTAAGTATACATGCACTTTACAGCAGTGGTGGAATTAATTTTTTTTTATTACCAGTTCTATGGGCGTGGCCTGGTGGGTGGGGGTGGGGGGGTCATGTGACTGGGGGGGCAGTTTCTGTAAGCAGGGCAATAAAGATTAGACTAGTTACACACCAGAATGTTTCTTTCCTGCCTTCCTTAACCCTGTAAAGTGGAAAAAAACAAAATATTTCTTCTAAAAACCAGTTCTCCGAACTGCTTAAAAAATTTACTACTGGTTCTGGCGAACCTGCTAGAACTTGCTGAATTTCACCTCTGCTTTACAAATGTAAATTCATCCCTGTAAATCTGTATTTGAGAACAATGTCAAAATAGCCAAGAGGTTTCTTAGCTCTATCATGATATCACAGTCCCCAGAATCTTTGAAAGCAATTATGTTTGAATTAATATAAACCAGATACTGTATAGCTTGAAACTGTTCATACAGTACATATCTCCAAGGAAGATAAAGAAGTAGAGCTTTTATTGACTCATAATCCATAGGCATTAAAAGCAACTTTTATTATTATTTTTGCTTTCATACAGTTTGGGACAAGGAAACAGAAAACAACAAGAAGAATCAACAATCAAGATGGCTACCAAGCATCTAGAAATACTTTAATAAATCACATTATGCTACAGGCCAATTCTAAAACAGTACCTGCTGGGAAAGCTTCCATCATTTAAATACTCATTGTTTCAAATCAACAATTAACTTAATGAACACTGGGTATTTTAACATTTAAAAAATTAGCTCAATCAACATTGGGTATTAGATTTTAACATTTAAGTTTCTCCAGGTCGTTGAAACTGTTTTTAACAAAATTTAGAACAGACCATTTCTTGTAGTATTCCATAGGAATACAAAACCTGAGAATACTGTAGGATCCAATCAGAGTTAGTCACCAGGACCTGAGGTTTAGTCTTCCAAGGTTTCAGACTCCTCCTGAAGACCATCCTCCATCCATCCATCCATCCCATGGATGAGCTCCAGCATGAGTCTAAAAGCTTGGAAAGCTAAACCTCTGGCCCTAGTGATCAATTCTGATTGGATCCTGTAACATTATCCTGGGACATGTATATTTGTCTTCATTCAGCTGAGCATACTGCTAAAAGTAGTGATATAAAGATTACAGTGATTTTTCTTTATAAAATTTAATTAATATCTCTTAAACCACAGATTTTTTTTAAAAATGAAATATTTTAGTTTGATGATATAATTAAGCCAACAGTAAAGAATGAATAAACTATTTGAAAGTGTAGATTCAAATTTGTCCTGCAGCTGAACTGATCCAGTGCTCCCAAATCAGCTGATGAACTGATTTATTCCATTGGGAACAAATTAGAAAGTGTAATATTTGCCTATTAGCAAAAAAGATTCATGTTAAAATTTATTCAAAAGGCCAAGGATTTTATTTAAAAATACATTGATCAGACTTAGAACAAGATTTAATGAATGCCAAAGAGAAAAGTGTACATGAGCAGCAACAGGTTACTGACAGGAGCCACCGCTAAAGACTTTGACCGATTGTTTTCTTAAGCATGGAGGAAAAAATTACAATGTGGAACATGCTGCTCCAAAAGGAAAGGTTATCCATTATTTTAAAAAGTTGAATCAAGATGCAATTTGCTTGCAGGAAACACTGTAAGGTCAAAAGATGTATTATATTTGATATATAAATCTTTAGTGAGGAATTTAGATCAGCAGGTGTGAAAAAGATTAATGGCATTGTTTTCTATATTAAATGACAGCTTAAAGCAGCCTAGAATTGCCTTGGTGAGACGGGCCACATAGAAGTTTAATAAATACATAAATAAACAACTTTTATTGTCAGACCACGGCAGTTATGAAATAGTAGAAGTAGAGATACAAGGCATCAAATCAATAATTGTCTTGGACTTTATGTGCCAAATGATAAAAAAAGGATTTTTTTCAACATATGGAAACTTGTAAAAAGAGGTTTGATGAATTTTTTATATGAATTTGGATAAAGAAAATTGGGATGCCAGTGAAGTTGTAATGTGAAACTATTTTATTCCATAATTGGGAGTTAAAAAATAAATCCCAGAAAAATATATAAATTATACGATGAAATTAAGAGAAAAGAAGAGGATTTATAGAAAGCATCAGAGTGTACTATTTTACATCAAATTAAATTCTTACATCAGCAAATATCCATGTTAATTATAAAAGAAATAGAGGCTAAATTAAACAACGTGAAACAGAAAAACTAGCAAATGGTTGATTTATACACTGAGAAAGAAGAGAGAAAGGGAAATAATATTAAAGGTCCAAGAAGGTAAGACTATATTAACCATGTGATTATTCAGAAATTCTTTTATGATTTTTATTCAAATCTGTATAAATACCATGAAATTTCCTAGAAAAGTTTAATGAATGTTTAAAAAAATATAATTTACCCAAACTCTCTCAAGTTGAGAAACAAAATATGAATAGTACCATAACAACTTTTGAAAAATCAGAGGCTATAAGAAAGATCAAAATAGGGTAGGCACCAGGCCTTGATGGTTTACCATGTTTATAAGTGTTTTGAAGATAATCTTCTACAACTATTTAAATATGTATGAACAAAGATCTTTTATGACAGGATCACAGAAAGAAGTGAACATTGCTTTACTCCCAAAAGAAGGGTAGGACTTGACTGAAACTAAAAATTATAGACCAATTTCACTGCTGAATAAGCTGCTCAGAGTTGCTCAGTAATAAGATGGCTGGCATATAAATAAATTAAATAAATTAAATAAATAAATAATGATTATAAGATATTTATAACAATACTGGATCACAGGGAAAAGAGGACTTTACAAGATTTTATTCACGAGGATCAGACTTTTACCTAAAACACAATTAAAAGACAATTGTGGGAACTGTTCTGGATGTAATAGAATATTGCAACAACATAATAAGATGAAGGCAGCATTGATTTTTCTTGATGCAGGGAAGGCTTTTTTGATTGCTTGAATTGGACTTTTATGTTGAAAGTTTTGGAGAATTTTATGTAAGGGATAAATCGATGTATACACCATTAAAGGCACATATTATTGCCAATCATGAGTTGTCTCCCCTCTACTTTTCATTTTTGTCTTAGAAGTTTTGTCTAGAGGCATTAAACAGGATGAGAAAACAGCAGGCTTGAAAATTTAGAGAGACTTATAAATTGAGAGGTTTTGCTTATGACCTAATTCTGATTTTACAAGAACCACAGAATGGTATATAGAACATTTAATAAACAAATTGAAACATTTTGGAGCATTAGATGGATTTAAAATATACAAACAAAAACAAAGATGGTTACAAATATGAGCCCACAAGTTCAAGAGATTCTGATGAAAAAGATGGCTTTTAATATTGAGAAGAAATTTAAGTATTTGGGGATGATATTGACTGATATGAATGGTGTACTGTTTTAGAAGGATTATGTTGCTTTATGGAATTATGGAAACAAGAATTTGCTAAAGTGGGATACAAACATCTCACTATTTTTTGAAAAACATGCATTTCTTGGAAAGAGACTCATATTATCTACTACTTTTCTACCAGCTTTTCAAAAGAAAAAATCTCAAAATTGTTCCGTTTCCCCCTCTTGATTAAATAATATACCAAATTACAAATACAAATACAAATTAATAAATCTGGAGAGCTGTTAAAGGAAAAAAGAAAAACCATTAACATCATTATTATTGTAAGCTTTATGGAATGAATATTAATCCAATGAATATTACATTGTAAACTATAATTATTACTAAGCAAATTATTTACACCCAGATGACATACTGTTTAATGGATGATCGAATTTTGAAATGTTAAAAAAAAATTACAAAAATAATCTACTCTAATTTTTTGCTTGCTGGTATAACCTGCAATTGTTCACTCAATTTCCTTTTGAAAATTACTTTGGGCTTCAATACACTTAATATATTAATTTTCCAATCCATACTTACATAGTATGTTTGACATACACCCTGCCTAGCAAACCTCCCCCTTCCCCACATTACAACAGTCCCAGTTTTACTCTTTTTTTCTAGAAAATATTCTATCATCTATGTGTTTTTCTTATTCACAGTCTCTTTCACTTTATCATTTCAACAAGTGTCCCTTTATGTACTTTCAATTAGCATAATTTCATACACTTCTGTGGTATACCATACCACCTTTGCACTTTGTTCCAATCAGGTTTCCTAATTCAATTTCCAACATTCTCTTACCATTCATTCTTTTTGGAGATTAATCCATTGTCTAAACAATGTTTGCAGGTCACATACAATCTATCATCATTCCTTTCTATCATCATTCTACTTTCATTCTTATTTCTTCACATTTTCTTTCTACGTTCCCCAATCCATTTTCCCTTGATCCACTCTGTATATTATTGAACATCTGTGTCACAATTAGAACCATTCAACTGATTTCATAATTATCACTACACTTTCATTTACTTGCATGTAGTCATCATGATCAGTCATCTTCGTTCACGTACATTATATCCTTCTCTTCTCTCTTCTTTGACACATACAGAATTCCTTATATATTCCAAGTTCTAATATTCCATACGTATCATTGAAGTTCTTCCAATGACTATCACAGTTTTAAGATGCAAAAGTTTTATATCCACTAACCAGCCTTAGTTATACCTGTATAACATGCCGTATTACTGCTAAATTTCTATTTTACAAGGTTTGCCACAAGTGATGCTCACACTGTTCTGTGCAACGTAGCTTACGAATCTATAGACTACTTTGGAAGCCCATAACCTGCCAACTGGGCGGTCTATGCACTGTATTGACACACACTCAGGAATCACACTCCAGTGATTCTCCAATTTAATATTTTTAATATTTAATATTCATTTAATATGCCTTTAGTATGCTTTTGATATTCCCAAGTCTATAAATAAAATAAAACAAACATATGAGTCAGAATGAATATTGGATTTTAAAATCAGCATTCTTGGGCTCTGTATGCTTCCTTCATAATATTGCAAATGTCAATTCAGCCGATGAATTGATCATTCCAAATAAAACATCTGGCTTTATTCTGATGGTACATACAACTGATTAAATTGGCTTGTGTTCGGCTCACCAAAGAAGCCATAGCATTTGTTTTAATTATTGAGAAGGTTTTGCATTGATGATTCAACGTATAGCAGCAGCATTCTTCTCTGGATCAATGAGACATCTATGCAGTTCTCAGCTCCAGAATGTCTAAAAGTTCATGGACCATCCCAAGATCAGGATCTCTCTGAGATAAACTAATTGGGCTTTTTAGTGAGGTTTTAGAATTTTCCCCAGTTGAGCGATATAGATGCCGGGACAGTGGGGACCCTTGGAAGATGGCAGCCGGAGATCTTCTTATTTTCAGAGAGCTGGGATCTTGACATCTTAATTAACGGAGGCAAGGTGGACTTTTTGGTTGGACCAAGTGGTTTCTTTCTATCTCTGGGGTGAGGTTTTTTTGCAGATTCTTCATCCAGTTCTGGGAATGTCAGCTGCATCGTTTTCAGCTCTGACTCGCTGGTGCACACTATGCCCGTGTTCATCATCCGTGGTGTCATGGGCAGATTGCTGGGGAAGGTTAGAGTCTCCATCTCCTAAGGGTAAATACAGAAAGGACCACCTAGATCATCCATGAAAGACACCATATTAAGACTCTAGTAGTGTTGTAATTTTTTTTGGAGAACAGATTAGTACAATCTGCCACATCCCAATTAGAGTTTAAATTACAGGTGGTCTCTGATTTCCGATCATTTGTTTAGTGACTGTTCAAAATTACAATGAAATTACACTTAATGACCATTACAGCATCTCCATGTTCATGTGATCCAAAATTTGGATATTTAGAATACGTACAATGGTTATAGTGTCCTGGGAGTGACGTGATCACCTACTGAGACCTTCTGACAAGCAGAGTCAATGGGGAAATCAGATTCACCTAACAAGTATTTTATTAATTTAATAATTGCTGCAGCGAAGCATTTAAGAACGGTGGCAAGAAAGCTTGTAAAATAGGCCAAAACTCACTTGGTTAGCACTGGAAATTTTGGCTCAGTTGTGACTATAAATTGAAGACTACCTGTAATTGCATGAATATAATTAACTGTAATGCCGTACTGTGCTTTTAATTATGTAAAAGCAACAGCCAAGAAGCTTATTTTTCTTTAAAAATGCATATACTAGCTCTTGGGAGGTGATTTATGTTGAAACCCCAATAGGCAAAAGAAAAAAAAAAGTTAAATATTCCCTTCCTCCCTCTTTTCATTACCCCACAGCTGCTGAGTTTTCCCAAAGTCTGTTCTTTACAATAAAATAAAACAAACACACGCATTTCATTTATGCTCCTAAGAAATCTAGTCTGGCCTTAGGTTTAGATTGTATGCATGAGAAAAGCAGAGAAGAGAGGGGTCATCACAAGCAAATGTATTTTCACATCTACTGGAAGTGAACTCAAACTTCCAGCAGCTGATTCACCAGTGCAAATATGTGCAAAGAAGAGTCTGTGAAAGCAGAATAATAATATCTGCCATGAAACGTATTATCCCTCTTTGGTGTACTGTTAGGGCAGAAGTAGCAATTTTCCAGTTTTATGCAACCGGAACTGTAATTTAGTGTGAGTTTGCACATACAATATTACTTTGTTTTCACAGCTATATTTGATGAAGGCCTTGCAGTACAACATATTTCTGGTATCCTGGGAATTAGTGAGCTTCTAGCTATTTCTTAATTAAACACTTTGTTTAGTGTGGGTTTGATTTGATGTAACATCCTAAATAACTGTGGTTCATATTTTGTCATAAGCATAATGTGTCAATTTGTGGTTATTAAATAACCACTGCTATGACCACACATGTACTTTTACATTAATGTGTAAGCTCAAACAAAAGGGCATACAAAGGAAAACTGAATTAATAGAAAATTGAAAACTATTGAATAGATGCTATAAGCATTAGGTTGCCTGCCCATGTTTTACGCACCGTTGTAGTCAGCGCATGAAAAGGTGAACAGGCTGTTCCAAACGGATAAACCTTCTTGGTGTTAATTTCTCCAAAGATATGCCGGCGGACTTTTCGCTTTGCTATTCTTTTCAGGAACCCTTCTTCCAGATCATGTTTGAAAATACTCTGTGTGTGGAAATTAAACAAATATGGAAAGTTGATAAAAGTTGCATTCTGTTTAGCATGTAGCTTCTAAGGGCCAGTAGCTGAAGGACACCTGAATGAATGAATAAATGATGTAGGAGGAGGTGACAGAATTACAAGGTAGTCTAAATGATAGCACAGTTGTCCTGATAAAATGTACCTGGACATCTTAGGCACAGATGTTGAAGAATGGGGACAAAGAGAGCTGGATGTGATAAAATCTAAAGTAGCCTTTATGGTAGGATAAAGAAAGTTCAATTGCCCATCCAGTAAGTGCAAGGAGTATTTTGTCTCTTACTTCAGATAGCAAAATATCTTAGGTGGGTTCTGGTAGATAATCCCATATTACAATTACATGGTCAAATGCCACTTTCAAATGTTTTTGTACATAAAGATGAATATTACCCATTCTACCTCCTCAGAAGAGTTTCACTTTAAATCCATTTCTCGGTGTGTAGACCTGTTCTTTGGACACATTGGATACTTAGAGTGGGATCTCTAGGATCTCTTATTTATTTTCTTACCATATGGCGTAGAGTACAAGAATAACAATAGCAAAAATAAATAAAAAGAGCATCCAATACTATGATACATGGGTGATGGAAGCATCTAGTCAAATTGTAAGGTATGAGGCATTCAAGAAGCTATACATAAGTTATAGGTTACATTTTGAAATAAACTGCTTCATGAAAAAGGAATAAGTGTTCTATATATTAATATCTAGGTCAGGGGTGTGAAACTCAATTTCATTGAGGGCCGCATCACAGTTGTGTTTGACCTTGGGGGACCAGGGTGGGCATATCCAGGGGGGCCGTGGCCAGCTCAATGTCATTTATATCAGGAGCGGCTGTGGTGGCCTGAGGGCTCTGCCAGTGAAAACGGGCTTCTTAGCTCTGTTTTCGGCTGCGACTGCCTCCTGCAATCCCGGACGAGCCCTATTTTTAGGCAAGGTTTTACTATAAGCCACCATCCGCCAGAGCAGAAGCGCCAGGACCGGCCCAAACAGCCAGGACTGCCAGAGTAGCAGCACCAAGAGAAGCCTTGGGAAACCAGGCCATCGGCAGCAGCACCAGGAGCAGCCCCAGCTATCCAGGCCGACAGAGGCAGCTAGGAGTGGACCCACAGCAAAGACTGCTGTGTGTGAGTAGCCGTGGGGACATCAGACATCTCACCCCCCCTTGCTCTC
>JAEANM010029421.1:0-10186 GCA_017656035.1 Myanophis thanlyinensis | reverse complement strand
TTCTTTCTGTGTTTGCCTTCAGGGAGCGAAAACGCTTTCCTGATCTCATTGTGGTAAACAGTCTGTTGTTGGGATGGATGGGGTCCATCGCTATCTTCATAGCTTTGGTTCGGCAGCGTTTGTTGTAGATGGAGTGTAGATGTCTAATATGCTTGGTGCTAATTATTCTTCAAGTAATAAAATATTCTCTGTACTGCAAATGTGTTTATACATACAGAAGTACAGCATACAGATTTTCAACCCAGGTCAGAAAGTTAAACTTAACAAGATACTACTTTTATCACTACATGAGTGAAGTCATCCTAAGTTCCCATTTCAAGAGAAAGTTTGGGGAAACACTGAATAAATGAATACATAAAATATTTACTGAGGTCCCTTTCCTGCCATTCATGATTCCAGATTTTATTATATCACAGCAGCATCCATACTTCAAATAATATATATGATTGTGTCTGTATATAAGATATGGTACATATGAAATATGTAATTTATTACAGAGAAAGATATAGTAACAATATTTTCCTTCAATGTCACTCATAAAAGAAGAAGTAAAAGTACAAGTGCTTTAAAAAAACATTAAAGAGACAAATTTTAACATTGAAACACTGGCATGCCATGGTTTTAGAAATGTTACATTGTATTTCTCTCTTTAAACTTTACATGAATATCTAAGTAGAGCCATCGGTTTTTAATTGCTTGAATAAGCGCTTGTGTGCTACTGAAAACTTTGGCTCTTTCTTGAATGCAATGAAAATAATTTGATGAGCTTCTGCCAAAACACCTTGGAGGCTCAGAAAAATAAGCAATAGCAGTAGTATTTTGCCTTGAAATCTCTGGGCTATACTTCTCTTTAATTTTGAATCCTACACTCTTTAGGTATTATGCTCTCATTTAAAATAAATAAATAAAAGGCATACAACAACAAAATTTAAAATTGTATGCAGCTCGTAGGTGTTTGTGGTTAAATTTAATCAAATGAGTAATTAACCCACTGATTAATATCAAGTGCAGTGACAAAGATGGTGCCAATAACATCACATTTGCTCTATGAGGCAGTATTTTTTCCAAATCCAAATCCAAATCCAAATTTTATTGGTCACATACACAATCATATATGGGTACGATATGCAGTGAAATGCTTACGCAACCTCAGGTAAGTTAAGGTAGGAAGGGAGGGTTAAGGGTAGCTGGGAAGGTGAAATCAAATGCAATTAAAGGTCTTGGAAGGAGGGCTAGGGGTAGTTGGGAAGGGGAATTAAATGCAATCAATGTTATAGTCCTGAATACTCTTGTGCCATCAAACTTATAGTCTGTATGTTCTTGTGGAATGTTCTTCTTGTTGCCTGGAAGTCTTCGGCCCTCCCAGAGGCGTCCAATGTTTCCTTCAAAGTTTTTTTGGCTGCCTGGGAGGCCTCCGCTTAACTAGAAAAGTCCTCAGGCCTTCGGCAGCCTCCGATGTTTCCTTCAATGTTTTTCCAGCTGCCTGGGAGGCCTCTGCTTCACTAGAAAAGTCCTCGGGCCTTCGGTAGCCTCCGATGTTTCCTTCAATGTTTTTCTAGCTGCCTGGGAGGCCTCCGCTTCACTAGAAAAGTCCTCGGGCCTTCCCAGCAGCCTCTGATGTTTCCTTCGATGTTTTTCCAGCTGCCTGGGAGGCCTAAGCTGCTCTGAGAATCCCCGCATCGCTCCGGTAAGCCTCCCCCATGTCTCTGGCTGTCCATGGGGCCTCAGCAGCGCTACGGCAACTCTCGATGTGCTGGCTACTCAGGCTGCCTCAGATCGCGTTGCTCCGCCTCTCCTCATGATTTTGATGATCTTACCGACTTCTGTTCTGTTGTTTCCTGCCTGTGCTCCATGTGAGGTCCATAGCTGGTTTCCTGAGGTTTTGAAATGGTTTGGGGTTGGTTCTAGGGGGGTCCAGGGGTATCTATAGGTATAGAGGTATCTACAGGGTTGGGGGTCGGAGCGGACATGATGGCTGCCTTTGTTACGGCGCCATCTTGGAATTTTCTATATTTTGTGCTTAGTATGAGGATTCATCATTCTTTATCAAGACAGGCTAGCCTTTTATATATTTGTTAGATTAACATGTTCTCAGATGACATATTCCAGAAGAAGTATTTGCTTTAAGCTGCTTGCTCTTTCCCACAGCATTTGCACATAACAAAAAAGAGTTGTTATGAAATTGTAGCACAAATGGTTATGGAAAGTTATCCAATGTCTATCACCCAACAGCATACTTTTTTCTGCAGTCAAGACTTCCTTTTTGGAAGTCAGACCTATTTGCATTATTTTTAATAGATGTGTCAACATCATTTCCCTACTGTCAGGAGGATTCCCCCCCCCCTTTCTTGTCTCAGCTTTTTATAAATCGAATAATACTGTACATTTTACTTCTCAGAACTTGCAGGTTTCACCAAATAATGAGGAAATGGAAGTATTCTTTGGTTTTCCTAGATATGATGAGTGTAGGTATGGCAACAGTTGGACCCATTTTTGCATTTCTGGTTCTGCCAGCCATAACATTTAAGTCATACATCTTCTTATACATGTATGCTTTATCTTTCCATCACATAACATGGAATAGAAGCAAAGTCCACAATCATATATGCATAGACTGAGCAGTTTCTTTTCTTTAGATAAGCTACATCTACTCTATAAATGATGGGGCTATATCACAGTTATAGAGCCATCAGTGTAATTCATGTGATTATTAGCCACCGAAAGGGAGAAAACCTACAGAGATTGTTTATTCTATAATTCTGTAGGCACAAATCTTTCTTTTTGTCAGAATTAGACAGGTGTACATACGTATCGTAATAGTGGCTGCTGAGATTTGATAGTTGACTCTAGAGAAGTTTCATTTTACCTTTGTTTTAACTGTTATGTATCATGCATGCGCAGCCGGAGTCTACACTCCGGTCCGACAATCTCCACTTGCGACCTGACAGCTGATTGGCTGTCGGGAGAGTGATGTCCATTGGCTGGCTCAACAGCCAATGGGAATCACGGAAATTTGAAGTCGCAGCAAATATAAAAAGCCGCGGCTTTCCCTGAACCTCATGCCTTTTTTAGCTGAATCCTCATCGCAAGTTTTACTCGCAGCTGAAAATAAATGGGACCCCTCGCGGTCATCCAAACGGACCCAGTTGCCCGAGTTTTCCTTAACCGATTTGGATCGGGTTTTCGGCCTCTAACATTAACTATCTCCATTGCTTTCTGACAAGATTCAGTTCAGAGGTGAGAAGAGTAAAATCCTGCACTTAGGAAAAACCAAAGGCATTTTGTATATCCAAGAATAGATTGTACCTACCTGAACCATAATAACTGTGAGAAAGAGATCTGGGTGTCGTAGTGGACCACCACTTAAGTATGAGCAAGAAATGTTCTGCAACTGCAACACTTGGAAATACTGCATGCAGCTCTAGTCACCACAAGGCAAAACAGATGCTGAGACCCTAGAAAGTGTGTAGAGAAGAGCAACAAAAATGATAAAGCGTCTGGAGGATAAACTGTATGAGGAATGGTTGATGGAGCTAATTGTGTATAGCCTACAGGTGTCAAACTTGCCACATAACGGCAATGTGATGTTTCACGATGTTTTTCCCCTTTGTGGATGGGCGTGATGCATCCAGCCTGCAGGCCATCAGTTTGGTACCCTGGTCAAAGAAAAGAATTGGGAGGATGTAATAACTGTATTTCAGTACTTAAAGGGCTGTCATAGAGTAGAGGAGTTGACTTCAGAGGCAGGACAAGAAATAATGGATGGAAGCTTGTTAAAGATAAATCCAACCTAGAAGTAAGGGGACATTTTATGACAGTAAGAACAATTAATCAATTGAATAGCTTGCTTCCTGAAATTGTGACTGCTTTCATCATTGGGGATTTTAAAAAATAGATTAAACAGCAATTTGACCTGGCATAAAATCTCCTGCCTTAGGAAGAAGGTTGGACTAGAGGACCTCTGAGGTCCTTTCCAGTCCTATGATTCTATGTTGTATGTTCTATTTTTCTTGCTGATGATACTAAATTCATCAATCAGAATAATATAAACAAGAGCCATAGTTTTCTTTTATTTCAAACTATATGGAAGGAGGAGATGTGAAGTTTATAAGATAGTACAGTATTGAAGTTTTTAGAAAATTGTCCAAAGTAATAAGTATTCTTATTGCCTCATAATATGCTGGATGAGCTATACATATCTGGAAGTATTGTCATGTGTGCCATTACAGCAGTGGTGGTATTCAGCCTGGTCGCACTGGTTTTAGCGAATTGGTAGTCGAGATGAAGTTAAAAGCTGGAGATAACTGAATAAAATTTACAAATTCAAAATCTAGGAGATTGTTTTTTCAGATTCTGGTGGAAAACCTTTAATTTTCTTCCATTTTCCTCTATCTCTTTTAAAGTAAGGATGGGTTTAACATTAACATCAATCAGACACAATTCTCCCATACAAAGTTGCTAGTATACAAAGTCCTTTGGAAAGCAAGGTGGCTGTTTTATTAAACTCATCTGTTTCAGTTGCCAGTAGGTGAGTTTCTTAGTAATCACAAAAGACTAAATTGTCTGAAGAAGATTTAAAGGTGAAAGAAGTTCTGTTTACAGTTTTGTGTACTTAAAGTGCAGCCTTTAGAGAATAGCAATTAAAATTGAAAATCATGGAATAGTTGGTCAAACTAATTTGCATTTTCTCATTCCAGATATATCAGCTTGTTATGTAGCAGCAAAAAAAAAAAACCTAGTCTGAGAGTTCCTATCAGATTACCAAATTTGATTAAAAAGAACAAATTTTTAAGGCCTATCACAAAATGGCAGCTACTGTGCAGATCTGGAGAGCGTTTGATGAATGTATGGAGTAATACAACAATATACGGAGTGACATAAAAAACAAGTTTCTGATGGATGTGGTTAAAAGTCCTTGTGGCAGTATTGTACTGCATGATTTTAGGTTTGTCACACTTGTAGGAAAAACTGTATTGCTGCCCAATTTATTCAGAGATAAATTAGTCAAATGCAGGATTATGTTTTGAGAAATAGCCAGAAAAGGTAGTCTTCGGGCAATATTACTTCATAGATATTCAAAAGATGTTTTTTCCCAATAGAAGTTAACATGTGCTTACACATGCATATTATTGTTGTTCTTTTTCTAGAATAGATTACATATTTTCAGTTGTGATGACTTGAATCCAAACAAATAATTGTATTTTCTAAACCTTTGAAGAGAAATACAAGAATAAAGTAAGATACAGAGATGCATCTCTGCAATACCTAATACCTGTCTGAAACCCTGCCAATTGATATGAACAATTTTGAGCTAAAGGTAATTTAGTATATAAATTTAGTATAATTTAGCCTAGATACTCTGCTTAAGACTCTCACTAATTCCGTCCCTCCCTCCTTCCTTCCACAATTCTGCTAAAATGAGAGCTATGGTGAAACCAAAAACACAGTTATGATAGCCAGAAAGGGAAATTTTGCAATAACTCAGGCACAATAGAAATATGTTTCAATTTTTTCCCTTTTCAAATTATTTGCACATCCATGATAAATGATATATAAAACAATTCTGTTTAGTCACACTGGAACTAACATTTATCTTGGATTTCAGTGCAGTACTTGGATTAAAAACCCATCATGTGGATTTAAAGGAGTGTACAAATTTCTCAAGGGTCCCACAGAGAAAGAAATACCATAGGTTAGATACTATTCCTTTGCTTTCTCTGGAAAACATAAGACAGAGAATTAAGTTGAGCCAATATATAAATACAGATTGCTTTATTATAAACATATGGTTACTGTACATTCTTCAATCTTAAAAAAAATTCAGAATATAAGTATAGAGAAGGGAAATCCTAAAATGAACTAAAGGAGTAAAACAAAACAGCAGTTTAAGAAGCAACTTATTTTGATAGTTCGTTTTTCCTTTCCTTCCATTGGCCCTAGCCCATTAATCACAACTTAAGTGTTTGTATTTTTTTTCAAATATGGAAGGTTATTGTTATATTGGTTTAAATTGTTTGGTCTGATATTTTTAAACTGGTTTCTGAAATGTTTTTCTAAAAATGCATACAAGTAGCTCTGAACTTACAACAACTATTTGAAGTTACAATGGCACTGAAAAAAGGTGAAGTATTACTGTTTTTCACACTTATAATCGATGCAGCATCCCCATGGTCATGTGATTAAAATCTTCTGAACCTTGGCAATTGGCATGTATTTATGGCATTTGCAGTGTCCTGGGGTCAGGTGAATCCCTTTGGAGACTTCTGACAGGCAAAGTCAACAGGGAAACCATATTCATTTAACAACCATGTTATTAATTTAACAAATGCAGCGAATCATTTAACAACTGCGGCAAGAAAGATCATAAAATGGGGCAAAATTCACTTAACAAGTTTCTTGCTTAGCAACAGAAATTTTGTCATAAATTGACTCAATTCTGGTTATAAATTGGAGGCTACCTGTATTCTAAATCTCTAAATCTGTCTTGCTCTGTGATATATCATATGTAAGGAAACATTTCTTTATTGGTTAAAAAAAATAAACTAAAAACTATTCTTTTCCCAGGGTTTTTCTTTCTCTTTTCACCCATATATTACTGAAACGGAGTCTCATCCTTTGCTAATCACAAAGGATATGGATCTTATCATTTTTCCATTGCTTTAGAGGACAGATGACTACTATTCCTGACAGATCTGAAAAATGAATGATTTGCGTTGCACCATGATAGATACACTCCCTAGATAAATCTGATCATGATCTACAGACAACTTCTTTAGAAGATTGACTCAAACTTTGAAAAATGGTGTGTATATCCCCTTGAGAAGTGCAGCTCCTTTATAAAATGGGAAATAAATTATCAGCTCTCCTTGGCTATTCTATCATTCGTTCCAGTGATGGGAAAAATTTGCCTGTTTATCATATCAAGAAAAATAAAACCTCCTAAACTGCAACATGAAACCCTAAAATCATTGTCAGTATTTCATCTTAAAAATTAATCTCTTAAGTCAATCTTATATGTGAATGCGTTCATTATTTCTGCTGAATGAGTTTCTCTAATAATAGCTAGAAGGGAAATTATGGGATTTGAAGTACAATCAACAGCAGTACAACCAAGAAATGTCAGGTTGAATTAGGCCAACTTAAAACTTGCCTTTATGAGAGGTGTCCCAACAATTTTTTTCAAGAGGCAACTGGACTTTCTGGGTTTTTGTTTGAAGACATTTCACATGTCATCCAAGAAGCTTCTTCAGCTCATTACTGAGCTGAAGAAGCTTCTTGGGTGAGAAGCAAAACATCTTCAAACAAAAAACCAGAAAGTCCAGTTGCCTCTTGAAAAAGCAGCTTTGGGACAACCATGACCTGGATCAATGAGAATCTCCATAGACTTTATGAGAGATATTTAGAGGATCCTTTCTGTTAGTTCTGAATGACAAAAATCATATAATATGTAGCTACCTAGTATGTGCCTCTCTTTGGACACCTAATATCAAAAACATCATCAAAAAAGCACAACAAAGAATGTTTTTCTGTGCCAACTCAGAAAGCTTAAACTGCCCAAGGAGCTGCTGATCTACTGTAGTTCTACAGAAGAATTATTGAGTCTGTCATCTGCACCTCTATAACTATCTGGTTGGGTTCTGCAACACAACAAGACAGACACAGACTACAGAGGATAATCAGAACTGAAAAAAAAAAACAATGACTACCAACCTGCCTTCCATCGAGGACCTACTGTATATACTGCATGAATCAAAGAGAGGGCTGGGAAAATATTTAAGGACCAGTCACATCCTGGACATGGATTATTTCAACCCCTACCCTCAAAATGATGCTATAGGGCACCACACACAAGAACGGCTAAACACAAGAACAGCTTTTTCCCAAAAGCCATCACTCTGCTAAACAAATAGTTCCCTCAACACTATTTTTTAAGTCTGCATTACTGTTGTTCTCATCGTTCTATCACCCACTATGACTATAACTTGTTGCTTGTATGGTTACTATTTATATTGATTATTGTCTCCTAGTATGATTTGACTGCTTATCTGTACCCCATGACTATCATTAAGTGTTGTATCTTGTGATTCCTGACGAATGTACCGTTTCCTTTGTTGTATACTGAGAGCATATGCACCGAAGACAAATCCCTTGTGTGTCCAATCACACTTGGCCAATAAAGAATTCTATTCTATTCTGTTCTATTCTATTCAGCTAAACTCTCAACTTCCAAATATTTCCTCTAATTGGTAGATAGGAGATAGGTGATATCATATCCCTTCCCCTGTGTTGAGTTCATATTTTGGACAGAGAGAATCTCTGGTTTGAAAGAGGGGTTAAAGAGACCATCTGTATCAAAACTGAACAGCCCTCTCTCAACAGAGGGGGAAAGATACAACATCATCTATCTCCAATCTACAACACAGTCCTTTCAACAGTTCCAAGAAGACTCCACACTAATTTGCACCACTCAGGTGACCCTGATGACACAGATAAAACTCCAGGTGCCCTTAACAACCCACTAAAAGAATGCAAATGTCCAGCTGTCTGCAAGGTGTGTAAATCCTTCCATTTTCCATCATCCAGTCAGAGCTGAAGAAGCTTCTTGGATGAGAAGCAAAACATCTTCAAACATCTTGGGGGAAAAAGCACCTTTACATTTCTTCATATTGGCTATTTCTTACAGGTTATGTGCTTATCTTGTATACTTTGCAAAATTCTTTAAATAACTAAAGAAAGAATATTAGCTGTGTTCCCCCATTTATACCTGGCAACCTAAAACAGTACCAAGGTACTTAAAGCGGGAAGGCATATTTACTGCTGTCTGGATGCATTTTATACTTGAGAATGTGCTGGGTTGGGGAAATCTCAGCCCACAGCACTCTTTTGGAAGGCAGAGACTCCCAGATATGAGCTCTGGACCTGAGAAATATCTACTTTAGAAATCGCTTGACAGTTTCTTCTGCATAAAGAGATTCATTGTTCAACTCAAAAGAATGGGCCATTTTCTATCCCAGTAAAAAGTAGAGAGCAAAGGTTTGCCTTCAGAGAAGGAATTACATATCACATAAAAGTAGAAATGAAGCAACTTTAGGCATTTAATGTTATTTTGGGAAGTAAACCATGAAAACCTCTCCAGACTTAACAGTAGACTAGAGTGTGTTGATATTCTGTTGAATCTTCAGGCACAATTGTTCCTGTGTAGAGTATCAAAGCATAATAGAGATACCTCTGTGGGGGCAAGGTGTTCTGTTCTTCAGACAGTTCATCTCTTCTTTTTTTTTTCCAGATGTATCTTGTGTGCTGTAGCTGAACAGTCCAGTGTTTGATTTCTCACTGCAAAGCACTTTGCTGCAAAATAGATTTTCTTTTGCATATTTTAATAGTGCTTTTTGTGTTGCAGTCAAATAAAAATTTTCCTTCTGAAGCTCTCCTGTTTAGATCATTGCTGTATAAATAATGCTGTGTTATGGGCCAATGGCCCACTGCTTTGTTGTCAGCTAAACTTTTGAGCAGATTGTTTGCAGTAATCTTGGATTCTGTTTGCACCCCTGAACAGTTTTCAGGTGGAGATTTCAGTTCCACGTAACTTTCATATATTAATAATGTTTTTCATAGCTGAAATGAGTAATAGGAAGTAATGAGATTTTTTAAAATCCTTCCATCTCTTTGTAAGGCAGAGCATGAGAGTGGTCAAACAGATCATCAGTCATGAGTCCCTGCACACCCACAACAAATCTAAGACAATATTTCTTTTTCCCAGCCCTTCCTCATTTCTCTTTTACCCCCTTTCCCCTCACTGTCTTCCTATTTTTTTATTTTGTATCTTATTTTATAATTTAATAAACATTTCTGACAAAAAAGAGAGATCTAAGTCCAGCCCACCTTGAATTCATTTCTATTCTTAACTCCTGCTAATTTCCCTTGACTGTTAGTAGTTCAGATTCTTGTACACAGCTTAAGCTTGCAATAAATCTTCATACTCAATTGAACTGCCTGAATCTCCTGATTTCCCCAGTGCTTGACAGTAAGATCAAATTGTTTTCACTGTCAAATGCTTACACCAGTGGTGAAATTTAATTTTTTCTACTACTGGTTCTGTGGGCGTGGATTAAACACAGGATTAAACATCACCAAGCACAGAATTAAACTTCACCAAAGTTACAATGTAATAAAGGGAGAGGCAGTT
>JAEANM010029420.1:0-10186 GCA_017656035.1 Myanophis thanlyinensis | reverse complement strand
CACACACACACACGCAGGTCTAGGTTTGTTCGGGTCTTTTCCCGTGTAAGTTTGAGAATCTCTTTGCAATGATTCGGCGAGATCCCACTCACCATCTTCAGGCTGGTGCCTTCTGCTTCATGCCAGGGCAAGAAATTAACCTTAGATAGCTCGGAAAGCTTATGTGCTTATTTTATTGTTGGAACTACAATACTGGCACTGACATTGTTAAATCAATTTAAAATGGCACTTATATTAATACAAAAGGAGATTGGACTGTAATATAATGCTGAGAAATGCCTAAGAAACTTCATTAACTATTACTACATAGTTATGACTAAAACTTAAGATAAAACAAATGAGTTAGCAAACTATCCTTTGCTTTTTATGATTGATCAAATTCTCTTTTCTTCTTGACAACTAACTGCATTCTTTTGGATGGATAAAATATGTATTTTGAGACATATAAATGAAGTTCTCAACTCTTGGAGGATTATTGTGGGAATACATATAGTTTGAACTGGAAAGTGATCTTGCATAAAATAACATATAAGCCTATGTTTAGAAAATACATGCGTGAAATTAATTCATTAGTGCTCTTGTCAAAAATGGTATTTTCCAAGTTTAGAAGAATATAAGTAAAAAGGACTACCTGATAGCCTTTAAAAGTAGAAGCTCTTGACATTTTACAGTAAGAATTTTAAAATAATTTTTGGGCTTTTATTATATTATTTTTCACATTTTTGTCTGAAACATACTTACACAGATTCTGGATCTTTTTCTTTCTTAATAATCCCTGACAATCCAAAATGCTTTCTTTTTCTTGGCTTTATTCCTGCAAGTAAATTATTATTAGACAGAAATTAAAAAGTACATGTTATTCAGCATACATTGAAATAATGCACACGTATAGCAAATATGAAGGTAATTTATTTCATGAAATTACCATATGTTATTACAAAAGCACTGCCAATAAATTGGAATACTTATACACTGGACTACTCAGTCCATTAAAATCAAACATTTAATGTTTTTATTCTAAAACATGGCTCTGAATCAAGATTTCTGCTTATATCTGGGGTACTCAAACATTGTGGTTGCCATGGGCCCCTAAAATTTCAAATGACTCATGTGACACATGTCCACTTTGTTAAATCTGTCCTGATCTGTTTGGTCAAGTTGAATGGCAACTTATCCAGGCAAACACAGTGCAATCACCACCTGTTAATATTTGCTCATAAACTTTTCAGGGAATCAAACCCATGATTAGGTCTGTGGATTAGTCCCCTCAATATTGTCCTGATTCTGATGAAAAGGAAACTGAGTTAAGTGGCTTTGAGTTAAGCTGGCACAGCATGTTGTTGATCAGATTTGCCGCCTTTGTTATTGTTATATGTTTTATTTTTTGTCTGTATTTTTTGCTGCATTTTTTTATGCTGTCTGCTGTCCAGAATCAATTTGAATTGGATGACATCTACACTGAATAAACAACAGTAACAGCATAATAAATTAATGTCATGCCATCCTAGCATATACTTAACTTTTCCTAATTTGTAACACAGCTCATACATCAAGGTTATTATCTAACATATAGCCTGATTCAATGCTCCTTGATATACAGTGTTACAGTGAGCAGTGTGATCAGAACCCACAAGCTATTTTTTCCAATCTTTCATAGGCAGCTGAACACATTGCTTCTGTGAAGCAACAGAAAGAGTATGATGGTGGTGATAATAATCAGCCTTGCTATTATACTTAAAGACAGTAGCTAGTCCAGATCAATTCTACTGACACAAAACATTTTACCAGAGCAACTAAAGTGATTTCTATTCAAATAGAAGATGCATTTCTCAAAAGATAAATAGAACTTTCTTTTGATTAATATAAAAGGGGCTTATAACCTGCTAAAAAGCACATTTAAAAAAGGCATATATAAGATATGGAAGGAGATATAGTAAAGTTGAGTTCAATAAAATAGACAGTATATAAGGACGGCATAAGGAAAATTTCTGTCCCACTCCCAGAAAAATAGAATAAATAATGCAAAGATAGATTTGCAACCTAAGAAGGTAATTTAAAAAAAAACCCACCTAAAAATGCTAAAAAAAAAATTGCAGGTAATTTTTGCAGGTATTTCTCTGAAGAGCAAGAGAATACAATTAGTAAGTGTTCTGTACTTATTTGAAAATGGGAAAAAGATAGATGCAAAAAAATTAAAAACTGAAGATACTTATTTGGAATGCTGAGAAGCTATTTGCTTCTTATTCAGAAAAAAATATGAGAATACTTTTGTTGCTTCTCATATGGCTATATAAAGCAATCCGTGGCTTACAACTGATCCTGTTAAATTGAAACAGACATAATACGTTCATCTTTAGGTATTTCAGTTAATTTTTAACACAGATTATTCCTAATGATTACTAAAAAGAACCTATATTGGACATTTTAAATATTTTACATGTTTTAAATCATTTTTACAATGCAGAAAAACTTACCCTCAACTGCACTGGCTGTATTACATTCTTCAAATTCAATCAGCCCTGGAAAAAAAAAGTTACTTTTTAGTTAATTCTTTTGTGTTATTGTTTGTCCATAAGATGCAAAATAGCATAGTAGTATTCACATAGCTACCTTGGAGAGGAATTCCTGGTTGCATACACACACACACACATGCGAGCTTTTCTGTCAAGGCTATAGAAAGACCAAAAATCTGGGCAAATCTCAGAGACAGACTGAGACAGATCTTGGTAATAACAGAACAGAACAGAACAACATAGTTGGAAGGGATCTAATACATGCAAGCATGATTTAGCTTAAAATTTAGTTCCCATTTTCAAAAAGGGGGGGAAATGGATCCAGGAAAAGACCTATCAATCAATCTTACATCAATCCATGGGAAGATTCTGGAAAAGATAATTTAGCAACAAATCTGCAAATACCAGAGCAGGGCTGACAGATGCATCACACACTGGCCACACCCACACCAGTTTAGCAAAGGGGAAAAAATTTGTGGTACATCATGTGATACCACGTGATGACAGGAGTTTGACCCCCCCCCCAACCTAGAGGCAAATAAAGTTATAACCAAAAGCCAACATGGGTTTGTCAATAACAGATCATGAAAGACAAATCTTACTACATTCTTTGATAAAGTGACAAAATTAGTGGACCACAACCTACTATTTGATAAGATAAAAAAATGTGGATTAGATAGCATCACCAACAGATAAATTTGTAATTGGTTGATCAACTGCACTCAACATGTAGTCCTCAATGGAACTGTTGTCTACATGGAGGGAAGTATGCAGTGAGGTATCCAAAGGCTCTGTCTTAGGTCTAGTACTCTTCAATATCTCTATCAATGATTTAACTGAGAGGGTAGATTGGGAATTCCTCAGATTTGAAGATGTCTCCATGTTCAATCCACTACCATAGAAATTGTATTTTGTCATCAAAAATCTAAGGCCAAGATCACCAGTGATCCTTCCAAAGAATCTTTTTTTCTGCTTGTACTTATGCGAAGCCCAGAATTCACTTCATTGAATCAACAGAAATGTATAATCAGATCAGCCCACAATTAATACATTTATAAGAGTTACTACTGGCATTATAAATATATGTAAAAGAATATTATACAATATATTTAAACTTTTTAAAGAATTAAGATAGTTAGGCTGCTGACCAGAGTCATTGAATACATAACTCTGTAAAGATTTAAAAAGATAAAGACACTCTTCAAACTGAGCTTGACTCCTGGTGATTACATAGATCAGTGGTGGCGAACCTTTTACTTACCGAATGCCGAAAAGTATGTGCTTTGCACGTGCCATCCGCACTTGCGTGCGACTCCTCTACGTGTGCTACATGTGCAACTGTACCATCTACACATGCATGCAGCTTTTGCACATGCAATGCACATGTGCTGCGTGCAGGCATTCATGCACACATGAGCAATCGCATATGCATGTGCAGGAGAGCTCCAAAGACCAGCTGGACTTTCTGCTGCAATTGCGCACATGCACAGCGGATGCCAAAGATCAGCTGTGTCTCTGCAATTGCGCATGCATGCATGTGCATGCTCAGATGGAGGTAAGTTGGCTGACAGCTTGTGTGTCCATAAGAAGGCTCTGTGTGCCACTTGTTGCACCCATGCCATAGGTTCGCCATCACAGACATAGGCAGATGTTGTTGTTTTTTGCATTAATACTAAGGGACACCATCTTTTTCTGAATGTTCTTCCTACTTCCAAATCATCTACAGCCCTGGGATTCTTTGGTAGCCTTCTAGTCAAGTATTAATCATTGACCCAAGTCTACTTAGCTTCCAAGAAGATACAAGGTTGGCCACATGCTTCCACCTATTGAGCACTCAGATAAATTTGCACAACTCCAAACTGATTCCCCAGTTGAGTTCTGTATGCATTAAATTCAATCATATGTATAAACAAAAGCAGGTTTGTAATTTAAATGGTGAAAATTAGATGGCTAAACTATAATATAGATTTTCAAGATGATAAATACAAATTAAGTCACTGATCCATCATCATCATCCACTCAATAGGAATCTTCTAATTATTTTAAATACGGGTACAGAGACAACTCTATTTTGAGGTTCTTATGGTATGTTTTGTTTTACAACAGAAATGTTACGCGCTAAAGGAACAATAAGAAGTCTTGAAAATTCACAGATCTCATAAGTCACTTGTCAATCAGTAACAGCTCTGAAACAGTTCAGTTTGAGAATGGGGTCATGGCAGGTCAACTGATACAATTGAAATACTCAATTCAAATTAGACCAGTTAGAACATGTATCAAATATGTAAATAGAAAAAAATAAAAAAAATAATGGATGCTGAAAAAAATTAATTGGTTCTTGAATTTTCTTAAAATCTATCAATAATTAAAGTGGAAAAAACAATGGATTACGCTTTCTAAACAATCACAGATCAAAGTGAAATACATTTAGCAAATATCCATCTGCAGGACTATTTCAAAAGCAACCCCTACTTAAAAATAACATAAGTACTAATCTACTTCTTCATATATGTAAGAAAATTGAATGGCTGGTTTTAGAGTAAAACAAAAGATTCCCTTCCCTGCCCCCATCTCCTAGTAGGAAGTCATGCATGAAAAGAGGACAATTTTCTCAAAACTACATATGCCTCACATGCTGCTTCAAAACCGCAAAGCTTTGCGTGTCTGGCTCAGAGCCAGTTGACAGCTCAGCTGGAAATCAATGCACATTCTCTCCCTCTTGCAACATGTCACTTTTGAATTGTTTCTGCAGTAGAAAGTTTATTCAACCTCTTTCTCAAATGCAGTGGACCAACCATTATTCTGCTATTTAATCATAGTCGAACAAGTTATTTTTTTGACAGCACTAAAGCCAGAGTGCAGTTCCTAATGAACAGCTTGATACAAGCGGAATTTCAACTGTTTTAGACTCAATTAATTTTGCTGTCAAAACAAATGACTGTTCCTAGTGTTTAGATGTAAAAGCTCAATCACAAAAGTTAATTTTGCATTATAAACACATATACAATCTTTCTGTTACTAACTCCTCATGTCACTTCATATTTAACATTCAATACAAATATTGAAAACTGAAGTTACGAAAGAGAAATACTGCGAAATAAAACCAAAACCACTGCTAAATGTACCATTATTCAATGTACATTGTTCACATAATCACTATAGAATTAGTTACTGAAAAAGTTAGCATATGTACAATATCATTTATATTACAAAATATTTAATGTATGAAAAGACAATTGGTTTTAACCATACTGTATATTTGTTAACATTTCTTCAGACTTTCCTTTTGGATTAAGACACTAGTTTTTACTATTTTAGAAACCTAAAAAGTCATGTTCAGTTATATAATTCCTTAATAAAAAAGTTTTATCTACAAAAAAGTTTCAGAGAAGTTAGAAAAGGAGTTGTATTAGTCAATATGTTACACAAATACTTTTGCAAAGCAACAAAAGTATTTTTGTAGTAAAAACATGTACTGAACTTGGGCAAAATAGAATAATGCAGATTTTTCACAATGCAGCTTATTGAACACTCTTGTGTGGCTTGTGGATTTTTTTTTTTTTTTTTTTGAAAACTCAACAAATCTGCTGCCAAATGTCACCACTAGGACAAAATGTCACCATGACAGGTCTAATTTTCCCAGCTATCTTTGTCCTAAAAGACCCTACACCAGTGGTGAAAAACCGATGGCACGTGTAACAGAAGGGGCACTCAGAACCTTCTCTGTGGGCATGCGCGCCATCGCTCCAGCACGCAATGGCAAGAAAAATAACAGAGCTGGAAATCAGCAGCCCTCTCTTCTCCCTGCTCCTCCTCCTCCCCTCGCGCTGGCCACTCCATTTCCCATTTCTACACTGCAGTGCAGTACTCAGAATCCATTTTGATAGCGGGGGGGGGGGAGAGATAATGCTGGCCAAACTAACCCTGCAGTTTCCCCTACATTGGGCTCAGCTTTGATTGGGTCAGTCAGTGGCTCTGTTGGTGGCAAACAAAATAGTCCCGTCACGTTGCACTTCCTTATGCTGCAAAGCGTGTCCAACAATGGTGGCCTTTCCTCCGCCTTTCTCTCACAGATCGCGGTGGACAAAAAAACAATGAAGCTGCCTTGTATAGCCAAGGGCAACAAGCAGCAGCCTTTCTTCTGTCCTGGAGAGGACATTTTATGGTGATATGGTTTTCTTCCAGATAAATAATTGATGGGTATTTAGGAAGGCAATGTCACTTTCAATAATAGAAATTAAAACTATTTTATTTTAGCAAGAAAAGTAAAAATATACAGAGAAAATTGGGATAAGAAAATGAAGATAAAAACCAAGAAATATCACAAAAGTTTTTCTTTTTTATTGTTGCTAAATGTAATATTTCAAAAGCAGGAAAAAAATGAAGGGGCATAAAAGTACATTTATCATGTTTTTCTTAGAACAATTAGATGAACTCTGCTTTATTTATCATTATTTTAGGTAGTAATTTATCAAATCAAAAACACAACATCCAAAATTTTCAATAATCTTTATATTTTGGTTAACTGTAAGTTCAAAAAACAGGGGTTAATTTGTGGTATGGAATCATTTCTCAAATGAAACCGTTTGGTGAAACAGAATCTTTATAGTTGGCATTATATTGACTCATATAAAACAGGTGACTCAATTTCACTGCATACATGATATGCATTGACAATAAAGGATTGAACTGAATATAGCTTTGGAAAATACACCTGATGTGAAAATACTAAATTTATTTAATGTACTTTATATATATGATGTTTGCAATTCATAGCACTTATTTTTTTAATCAAGCTAATGCTATTTCATAACAGGAAATAGTTCTTGAAATCCACTGTATTTATTAATAAACACTTATTAACTTTGTTAATCAGTGTGCTCATTGGACAATAAGGGGTTATAAAAATTGACTTTATATCCAAGGTGCTCCAATATCTACAACGCATGAAAAGAAAAATCTTTGTTAAGTAATAACTATAAACAGGCAGATGCAAAAGTTATCCTCAGGGGAAGAGTATTTCAGAGATTTTAGATCTATGATGTACATGAGGAAGTAAAGGATTAGCCCAGGTAGTCACCATGAGTCAACATTGACTTGCAGGTCCTGAATCAATCAATCAAAACAATGACTAAATTAACAAACCCGTTTAATGACCCTGTAATCCCTATTTTTGGGTATAGTTGGGATGAATGGATGGAGTTGAGTGTTTAGTAGTCAAATGTCCTTCTGACACTCACATGAAGTTTGCAGCAGACATTTTTTCTTTGCGTCCTATGAGAGAAACATTTAAACTACCTAGGAGTGAACTCTTAACCTTCCAACTGGGAGGTGAGGTGCCTTCACCACTAGGCTACCATGCTGCTCAAATGAATGAAAAGTGTGTGTTATAAAAAACCTATATAACATTATCAGCAGTCAAGGTTTAAGAAACCAACGACAAAGAATAAATGTAACCATTGAACAGACTTCTACCAGTATTGTATATATGGGTCAAAGCCGAATGGTAAAACCTTGTCTTCAATGGTCTTAAGAAAGCTATTAAAAAAAGTTACCAGTATTTTTAAAAATGAAACAAAAAATGAAACAAAAACTCACCAGGTCTGTCTTTGCCTGTGCCTTTTAACTCAGCAAATTTTTGTATCAGACTTTCAACTGTTGTGTTTGCCATGTTATTTATAAATTCTTCATGGACCTTTCAGGAAAAAAATAGTTCAGTTGAAGATTACTGTGGAATTTTAACACTGCAGAAGTTTAAAGATGAAAAGAAAGGCTATATAGCAGGTGTGTCCAACCCACGGCTGCAGCCTGGGACAGCTAGTAATGCCCCCTCTCCATCCCCCCAAGAAAATGAATATAAAAAAACAAAGGAAATTTGTTATTTAGATACTTTAACTATATTACCGGTATATATTTTATATATGCAGCCCAAGACAGTTCTTCTTCACTCAATGCAGCCCAGGCAAGCCAAAAGCAATCAAATATGAATGCAATTATAGCAATCAAAGTTACAGGTGTTCATTTAGCACCTGTTAGAAGTTACGAGATAAGCACCCACTAGTGTTTAGGAGCGAGTCCCAAAATTATGAATGTTGCAGCATGACAGCAGTTGTTCTCCCTTATGAACAACTGCAGAGGTCTGCAATGTTCACCCTATTCCCCCCGCCCTCCACAACTGCTTCCCCCTCCCATCCTGCCATGCTGAATTCACCTTACAAGAACTGTCTCTTCTCTGCCACAGTAACTTTGCTTTTGAGGGACAGGAGAGTTGATGGAAGTTCCTGGCTGCCGTAATATCACACAAGTTCAGACACTTATCCTGTTTTGACTGGGTGCCTAAACTCTTGCAAGATCACAGACCCCAAAAACTTTCATTCTCAGCACGAAAAGTGTTTGCGTTGTCTGTGTCCCCTCCCCTCCCCCAAACTCCTTTCTACCACCATTGGGACACTTTTCATGGAGACCTGACAACCTGATGGAATCTGGAAGCTTCATCTGTGTGCAAATGGGGCCTTTGAAAAGGGAGGGATTTGCTCTGTTTTCAAACACCCCATAGGTGCCTATGGGGTATTTAAAAAGGAGTGAATCCCTCCCTTTTCAAAGGCTCCATTTGCATGCAGATGAAGCTCTGTCAGGTCAAAAAGTGTCCTGGTGGTGGCAGAAAGGAGTGGGGAGGGGAATAGGAGACAAGTGGCTTTTCACGCCCAGAAGCTTCCATCAACTCTTTTCTCCCTCAAAGCAAAAGGAACAGTGGCAGAGAGAAGACAGATATTTGCAAAATGAATCCGGCACGCCAGGAAGGGCAAAGCATGAGGTATCTTAGTGGGTTGGGGAGGCCTTGGGAGCCTGTTCCATCACTAGACCCACACCCCCCCATGGCCTTCTCCACCCTAAGATACCTCATGTGCAGTTAACGAACCATGCATTTGCCCATGCATTAAATTAGCAAATGTGTGGGCGAAAGCAGGGAGTTATCTTGTTCAAGGTACAAGATTCACTCCCACGAATCCTTGAGATATGAATGGAATGGGCAGGTTCCATTACATTCGTAACTCGAGGACTACCTGTAATGTAATATTTAAAAACTGCATTACAATTATCCAATGAAATCTTTCCAAATCATTTCAAACAAATATTAAATACAAACCTTGATAGGATGGCACTTCAGATACGAAAGACTCTTCAATTCAGAACATGATTATTGAAACACAATCAATGACTCACCTCTCCAATCTGTAAATGAATTTCATTTATTGTACTTGAAAAACATTCTATAATTTCTTTCATGTGTAAGAGATGCGTTTCTTCAATATTTTGAAATTTCTGTAATATAAAAAGATTTTAATTTAATGCCAATTAAAAGACTTATGTTCAACAATACCTCTCAAAAAGAACACTAATGCATATAAAGAACAACTTGCCCAGATTTAAAAATTTATGGATTTATGTGTAAACATTTCTTCTGAAACCCAATTACAAATAGTTTTTATTCAACCTAGATTTTGTATTCTCTTCTATCAAACTCGGTGTAAAATGCTATAAAATAAAAGGGAGGAAAACTGTCTGTAAGGAAGGAATAAAAATTAACCAAGGCTCTAGCTCAGGGGTGGGCAAACTTTTTGACTTGCGGGCCACAATGGTTTCTAAAATTTGACAGAGGGGCCGGGCCAGAA
>JAEANM010029419.1:0-10186 GCA_017656035.1 Myanophis thanlyinensis | reverse complement strand
GAGCCCCATGTAGAGAGCATTGCCATAGTCTAGGCGGGAGATAACGAGGGCAGAAGTGACTGTGCGAAGAGCGCCCTTATTAATATATCCTTATTAATATATGTCTTCCTCTTCCTTCCCCATGGCTATAACATTAATAAATTGCAAACAAACAAACAAACACACAAACAAACAATGATAGAAGCTGCAGTAAGCAAAGCAATAGCCACTTTTCCTACATTGCTATTGTGTAATGAAACAAAACAGCAGAAGAGAGAGAATGTGTGTGAGGAAAATCGCTTTACTAGGATCGCAAATTGCTCACAATGGTGAATGCAGCCCAGAAATAAAATGTTGGGTTGTGCTAGGTTGTACAGCAATAGAATAGAATAGCAGAGTTGGCAGGGACCTTGGAGGTCTTCTAGTCGAACCCCCTGCTTAAGACAGGAAACCCTACACCACTGCAGACAATGTTCATTCAGCAATGACGAACAGGAGCTGAATATGGAAATATGGAAAAGCCAGGACACTAGCCTGCAACCGAAAATAGGGTAGTCCGCTCTGTTGCGTTCTCCACAGCTATCTATGATTGTGAAAGTTGGACCTTTAAAAAAGCAAGACGGGAAGAGCATGAACTCATTTGAGCTGTGGTGCTGGGGAAAGCTCCTGCATTATTCCTTGGACAGCGAAGTCCTGGAGCGCATAACACCAGACATGTCACCGGATGGCAAAAATCACAAAACTGCGTCTCAGTTATTTTCGTCATGTCGTGTGGGGGAATTCACTGGAGAAAGCAATTATGTTTGGACGAATTAGCAGAAAACCAGGCTGCCAAAGAGCAGATGGACACCATCAAAGCTGGCCCCAGCCAGAGCATAGAAACCTGTATCAAGAAGTGGCACAAGTTTGGAAGATGTGGAGACCCCTGGCCCATAGAATCGTCAAGAGTCAGATACAACATCATCACCATGAAGAAGAAACCAAGACTCACCTATCTCACAGTAATCACCCATAAATCCTGTTGGGCATAAACAGGTGATGTTTCCCTCTTGTTCGTGGCAGGTCCCACTTCCACATAGTTTCTCCTCACAAGTCTTAGGTGTAGCTGCAACCAAAAATATTTTTTTTTCTTTCATTATTCTTCAGGGTCACCAAGCTGAAAGTTACTTTTAAAGACAAGCACCCTTTCCATTACAGCAAAGAGATTTTCTTGGCCCCCACAAATAAGGGTTTAGTTGAGTTGAGTTGAGGTTACTTTATTGTTATTGCACCTTGGACAATGAAATTAAATGCCATGTTCAGTGTACATTATAAAAATAAGACACAGACACACATCCTTCACATTCTATACCCGTGATGGCAAACCTATGGCACGGGTGCCACAGGTGGTATGCAGAGCCATCTTACTGGGCACACAAGCTGTCAGCTAACTTACTTCTAGCTGAGCATGCATGTGCGATTACACATGCATGCATGCGCGATTGCAGAGACCCAGCCGGTCTTTGGGTGTCCACTGTGCATGCACGCAATTGCAGCAGGAAATCCAGCCGGTCTTCGGAGCTCTCCTGTGCATGCACATGCGATTGCTCATGTGTGCATGAGTGCCTGCGCACCGCACACATGCATTGCACATGCAAAAGTGGTATGCATGCACAGATGGTGCGGTTGCACATGCAGTACACACGGAGGAGCTGCACCCAAATGCAGATGGCACACGCAAAGCACATATTTTTTGACACTCGGTAAGTGAAAGGTTCGCCACCACTATTCTGTACAATTGAATTGAAAACCCCTGATATTGCATTCATATTGCACTGTACAGTAAATAAAACCACTGGCATCTTAGCACAATCCTGAAACAAACATCCTTTCCCTAGTAAGACAACACTGATGGTCAACACCTGTGAACTCTACTTCGCCGACTCTTGTCACCCTTTGTGGATTTTAAGGATTGTAAGAGTAAATTCAGGATTATATTTGGTCCAAAGCTTTGGGCAGAAAACACTTTCAATGCCTATGAACTTTGTACAGCTATCACATGTGAGATCATATGGAAATAATAGTTCATGGTTTTTGGCGATACAAATATAATTTTATAGCCATGTGCTTTTATTGGTCGACATGCAAGTCCTTTCCTGAGAATACGGTGCAGTGGGGTTCAAAGAACTTTGGGTTTTTAGAGAAAAGTGAGCATTTTGTTTTCTAGATAGGTAAAAACATTAAAAAAAAACCCAAATCATCTAGTATAAGGGACAGATATATAGTTATAATTTTTTGTTCCCTCCTATTTGGAAAGTTGAGAGAATTTACGAGTCTCTCTGACATTACAATATTCTAACTTCTCTTATCTCCCAGCAGTGGCAAAAGAGGTGAGGTCAAAACAAGAGAATCAAAATACAGATAACTTTTAAATACTTGTTAGTACTCATCCTCCCAGCACTGTAAAATCTGTGATAAGTAGCAATAGCGCTTAGACTTACATACCACTTCATAGTGCTTTAAGTGCTCCTCTTTAAGTGCTTTACAGAGTCAGCATATTGCCCCCAACAGCTTGGGCCCTCATTATATCAACCTCAGAAGGATGGAAGGCTGAGTCAACCTTGAACTGGACAGGGTTGAACTCCTGACAGAGGGCAGAATTAGCCTGCAATACTGCATTGCGCCTCCAGGGCTCCTTAAGTAAAATACTATCAGCAAAATGCATAATAGATAACTACTATCACTAACTGAAGAACTGAACGCTGCCTAGGGTTAGGCTTACTGCATTAATTTAAGAGACCAAACCATAAGCTTAAAACAAACAACTTATTATACAGTATATTTAATTTTAGCAGCCCAAATGATAATTGGGCAACATTGAAAAACTCTAGATAATGTAACAATTGAATTCTGAATGAATGAGGCCTCTTCAATTACTATATTAGGGAAAATACCCCCCATAAAGTTAAATAAATGAGACATTAGGGGCAGGAACCACAATTTCACCAATATTTGGATGGATTTTATGGTTTATCTCAATGGTTTATAATCCATTGGAATACTTCATATATACATGGCAGTACCTGTCTATTGTTATTGTAGTAAATCTCTTTCGTACTTTGTCTAGTTTTCTCCACTCCCCCTTTGGTACCTTGTATTTATGTTAATGCAGTTACCTGATGATGTTTGTTAAAAAAAACTGATCAAAATGTAATTTTTAAAAATTATTAAACAATAGGACAGAAGGACAAAATCTCTCCAAATGAATGTTTATAATCTTTAGTTAATCCAACCAGTTGGATTAACTTTCCTGAGATTCTATTTTTGAGAGTCACTATGTCATGGGAGAAATAAGAGAAATATCAGCAAGTGCGAAAATTTAGGATAGCATCTAATTGGAAGTTCCATTGTATGCATGCATTTCTGAATTTACCTTGGGTAACAAGCTGCATCCCATCAGTCATCTCTGATGAAACTTCAGGAAGAAGATCAGTAGCTGTTGGTGATGGTAGTGGAATCCCTGAAGCAGCAACATCTCCTGTTTCCAACTCTGGTGTTGGAGATGTACTAGTCTCTGTTTCAGCCTGAGTCTCTGTTAGAAGCCTTGAATGTTCAGTTAATTCAACACCTGGACTGCTGGTACCAAGTAGGACATCTGGCAAAAAGATGTTCTCTGGTGTATCTGACACTGTTTGAGGTGCTGGACCTGAACTGTCTCCATTAAACTGAGTCCTTTCATCAAAAGTCCCAGAGGGTAAGCCACTGATGGATGGTGCCCCAGATGTTTCTGAGTAGCTTTCAGATGATGAAGATGTTTCCCCACCTGGTTCATAATGGGTTGAAGTCTCTAGGTGGCTTTTTGATGGGACTGATGTTTCATCACTTGTTTCGTTAAACGAAGGGGTTTCTACACTCGTTTCATGAAATGTGGATGCCTCACTACTGATTTCATGATATTCTGGGGACGCTATGGTGGTTTCAGGATATGTAAAACCTTCTGCACCAGATGCGGAGGCTTCCCCAGTGGGTTCATGAAAATGGAAATACGTCGCCTCTGTTCTTCCAATCACTTGCTGTAAAACTGTTGGACGTGTCACTGTTTCTATGGAATCAGTTACTAAGATGATTTCTGGGATTCCAGAGACATCGCCGCTAGCACTGGCTGTGGTTGAAGATGCTCCACTTACATCAGTGAGATCATCAGTTTCTCTACCAAAATATGGAATGCCCGAGGAAGTCCCACTGAAGTCAACTTTCTCGGATGATACTCCACTAGATGTTGTCTCATCATACAATGTTCCAGAAATTTCATCCTGTCCTGAAGGAAGCCCACTTATTTCTAATATCCCAGAAGTCCCTTCTCCTAATTCTTGTGCAACAGATGGCTGTGTTACAGCTTCCACCAAAGTTGTATCCATGAGGGAAACTGTAGGAAACCCTGATGTGAGACCACTATAATCATATGTTCCAGATGAAATGCCGCTGACAAGATCAATGCCAGAGCTTTCTCTGCTAATGTCTGTTAGTCCACTAGGAAGTCCACTGGCTTCAGTAACTCCTGAAGGCCACCCACTGTAGTCTACTTGTCCAGAAGAAGGCTGGCCACTCACTTCTAAAATTCCTGATATAGTGCCTGATAGATCTTCATCTCCTGAAGGTAATCCACTTACTTCTACAAATCCTTTCCCTTCTTCTTCTTTAGATGAAGGAGTTGTCACTTCAAATAATTTAGTATCAATGAAGGTAACACCTGAAGGTTCACCACTTCCATCAATACCTGAAGGCTGGCCACTTAATTCGACAGAGCCACTTAGATCAAGTGGCCCAACAGATGTTCCACTGAAGTCAATTCCTGAAGTCAATCCACTGATATCTGATAGGCCAGATGACTGTTCACTAACATCAAGTCCTGATGGTAATTCACTGATATCAGGTGTGCTAGATGGTTCCCGACTGATATCAATTCCTGAAAAAAACCCACTGTTGTCACTGGTTCCATAGCCATCAACTCCGGAGGGCAATCCACTAGTTGTGCCACTACCATCCCAGTTGGCAGAGGGGATACCTGAACCATCTCCATCTCCACTGACTCCAATTGTCCCCTTCCCTTCCATTTCCCTTTCTGTTGCTGTGGTCATAACTTCCGTTAAAGTGGCATTCACCAGAGACACAGTAGGAAATCCAGATGTGGTACCACTATAATCATACTCTCCAGATGGCGAGCCACTGGGATAAATACCAGAATGGTCTCCACTAAATCCAGAAGGCAGCCCGCTTATTTCAGGGACTCCAGAGGGAAATTCTTCGAACCCTGAAGGTTTTTCACTAGGTTCGACTGTTCCAGTTACCTCTGGGGCTCCAGAAGTCCAACCAGAAGCAGATGTCTCTGTGATTGGAGCTTCCGAACTTGTTTCATCAGGTATTGCATCAATGGGAAGAACAGTTGATTCACTCACAGCTGGTGGACTCACTTGCATGAAAGAGAAACAAAGAGCACAAATGTGAATACTCAAGGGTGGATACTCAGGGTGAATACTCAAGCAATACAAAAAGGAACATCAACTTCAGGCTACGTTCAAACTCCTTTCTTTAAAAAAGTAACAATATTCTGCAATCCATGAAATATCCATTACAATATAGACACAGGGCTACATGGGGACGCGGTGCCTCAGTGGCTAAGATGCTGAGCTTGTCAATCAGAAAGGTCAGCAGTTCGGTGGTTCGAATCCCTAGTGCCCCGCAACGGAGTGAGGTCCCATTACTTGCCCCAGCTTCTGCCAACCTAGCAGTTCAAAAGCATGTAAAAAATTCAAGTAGAAAAATAGGGGCCACTTTGGTGGGAAGGTAACAGTGCTCTGTGCACCTTTGGCGTTTAATCATGCCAGCCATATGACCACGGAATCGTCATCAGACAGCGCTGCTTCTTTGGCTAAGAAACAGAAATGAGCAGCGCCCTCTAGAGTCAGGAATGACTAGCACATATGTTAGAGGGGCATCTTTACCTACCTTTACAGGGCTACAGAGCAAGGATGTATACACACCTTAAAAAAAAGGTTTCTCTATTTTGGTAATTCAAACCGGAGTAATATATCAAGAGTGAAATTTATAATTTTTCTCCCAAAGTAATATTCAGAGTAAAATTCATATTCTTCCATTGAAGTTTTCATTGTTGCACATTCATTACTACATCTATAGGTTCTGCATCCTTTTAATTCTATTGTACACTCTTCAACTTGTTTCTGAATCAGACTTCATCAATTTACAGATAAAGCCACACAGATATTCTGAGAGATACATTATAAAATGTTTAATTTCAGGGGAGTCTCGATGTTTCCCCCTTTGTTTCTGCAGTTATTTTTATGTTCTATTTTTATGAAGATAAACTCAGTCAAGTGTACTAGACTATTGTGAAGAGTCTCAAAAGATTTTATCTTTGTCTTGTTAGTAATCAAATATTGCAATCTAAACAGATTGTTCTCTCTCCACTGAATGGATTTCAGTGTTTTGCTCATCAGAAAAAAATAAAGTTAATAACACAACAACAGGGGAACAATCAGGACTTATTATTTTCTTGTTTTATCCCAGACATTTAATATACTACTTGTTACTGCATAATGTATTCTGCAGTTTGTTTCTATTTGTAACAGACCAGAAATATCTATGAATACCACCCTCACTCTTTTTAATCCGTCTCACTCTTTTGAATCCTTATAAAATCTTGAATTTAATCCTTGATCTTTTATTGGATCATATGCAATTCAGTACTCATTTATGCCAGTTGCTTAATACCTTTACAATATGTATTGGAATCCAACAGAAAAGGAAGTTAAGTCTTGGTAAAATATTCATTTTGATAGCGGCAATTTTTCCTAACCAGAAAAGGTTTAATTTTTCCCATCTGGAAACAGCTGCTATATTATTTCTCCAACTCTGTAAATAAGTATTTTAAACTGAGTTCTTCTTGTTATTGTCAAATAGATTTCCAAGAGCTTAATTTTTTTTTGGCAGTAGTGTTAATGCCCATTTTTTGGTGCAGACATAGTTTTTCTTACTCTACTAAAGACTATGTCAATAGCTGGGGGATTTTCGTTATTGATCTGATAACCCGAAAGGAGGCCTTATTGCTGTATTTATTTCGTTAAGAATCCTCTGTGGGTTTTTTGGTTGTTTGGTTTTTTTTTGCCAATTTGCATCAACATAGCATAGAGAGGCTTTTAAGCAAAGAACCTGACCAGTTTCAGAAAGCTGCAGATATCAACGGGCTATAATGAGAGAATTTTGTTCAATTCTATAGAATTCTCAGAGACCGCCTCGACAAATCCCTGCCACATATTCTTGGGAAGGTTTTTCCTAAAGTGGTTTGTCGTTTAATTTAAATATAAAACTGGTGCCAAAAAGAGCCCGGAGCTGGATTCACATCACAATCTAGAGCTTTGTAGCATAAATGTGTGTCATTTGTATCATGCAGTTAGAAGTGAATTAAGTACCTGATGAAGTTAGTAGATATGTGTAAACAATGCAGGTTTTTTTTAATGTATGGACAAAAATCACTTTTTGAAATCATCTGGACTCTGTGCATTTTGGGGGAGTGGGGAGAATGAATCTAGATTTCATTCATTCAATTTGAAACCTGTTTAAATGGGAATTCATTTCGAGTCTAGTAGAGTTGAGCTGCCCATCACTTTAAATATACCAAGATTAAGATGAGGTTTTACTATCTTCTTATAGTTAAATTCACAGTTTCCTATATCGTCAGAAAATTTGCAGCTGCAACAGTTTATTCCGAAGTTGAACCAATGGAACTTATTTATCCAACCAATGACACTTATTTACCGGACAGCAGTGATGTATCAGTTGGAAATACTTCTGTTCCCCACTCAGTTTGATTGTCAGAATCAGTGGCAAACTCCATTTCCACAGTTGTTTCTTCCCCAGAAGGAACTTCTTCTACACCAGGGACTGTCTGGACTGCAATTAAGTCTTCTTCTATTTCCCCAAACAAAGACGGTGTGGCTGAAAGACAGAAACCATGGTTCAGAATATCCAAATAGGGAAATTGGAGGTAGATATAGAAGGAAGTCTTCATGATGGTATTGTAACTTTGAACAATCACTAAACGAACTGTACAGGAATAACTGTAATTGATTCTGACTGACTGGAGAATTCTTGGAATTTGGGTCTGGGAGTTTTGGAGTTGCCAAGTTTAGAGTGTAGAGTTTCCTGCTTGAGCAAGGGGGTTGAACTAGAAGACCTCCAAGGTCCCTTCCAACTCTATGTCCTATGACAGTGGTGGCGAACCTTTTACTTACCGAGTGCCAAAAAGTACATGCTTTGTGCATGCCATCCACACTTGTGTGTGGCTCCTCCACTTGCACTGCATGTGCAACCCTACCATCTCCACATGCATGCAGCTTTTGCATGTGCAATGCACCTGCGCTGTGCACAGGCACTCACACACACAAGAGCAATCACATGTGCGTGTGTAGGAGAGCTCCGAAGACCAGCTGGATTTCTTGCTGCAATCACATGCATGCACAGTGGAGGCCCGAAGACCAGCTTGGTCTCTGCAATTGCGCATGCGTGCATGCGCAATTGCATGTGCATGCTCAGCTGGAGGTAAGTTGGCCACCAGCTTGTGTGCCCAGCAAGATGGCTCTGCGTGCCACCTGTGGTACCCGTGCCATAGGTTCGCCATAATGGTCCTATGATATAAAGCAGGGGTTTTGCAAATTCCATGATGGCTGGGGAATTCTGGGAGTTTAAATCCACAAATCTTAAAGTTGCCAGCTTTGGAGACTCCCCTGATATAAAGGAATGAAGGCTGAATTCTGGTTGGAAAAGATTGTTTCCCTAGTTCTAGGAAGATGAGCAGGTTCCTTACCTCTGAAGCAAAAGACATGATGCTTTGATTGCGGATCGGGGAATCCCGTCTGATTGGAGTACAAGTAAATTGTTCTCACGCCGGGTTTCTCTCCACCACATGTTGGACGGGGATGAACAATGGGATATCGGAGGCTTCCATCGGTCAGCCAGCCTGCCTGGCAGTTATCCTGGCCCAGCTTCCAGGCAGCATAGAGTTGTCCAGTGGAAGCCATGGTCGCATTTTGACTCTCGCAGTATCTTTGGGCTTCCAAGAAGGTGAATTGTGCAGCCTGAGTTGCAAAGAAGACCTCGCCTACAGATAATGAATGAAAGGTGGTGAGATCCACTTTCATTAGAAGCTACACAGTACTTGGGATTCAAGTTCCCCCAAATTCTATGGAGCATAGATCTAGCATATATCCATAAACAACACCAAGCAGCCGAACAAAATCCCATAAATGGATGCCATTGGTGTTGTGGGAGGTCCAAATCCAATGCGTTGGAAGATGGAGGACAGGCAGGCGTTGATTCATTAACATTTCCTGACCTATTGATAATATATAGGTCCTCTTTACCTCACCTTTTCCTTGCTCTTTATCTCAGTGTTTCTCAACATTACCAACTTTTAAAATATGTGGATTTCAACTCTCAGAATTCTGGTTGGAGAATTCTGGGAGTTGAAGTACGTATGTCTTCAAGTTGCCAAGGTTCAGAAATGCTGGTCTAAGTGATGGCTAATCTGAAATCACTTACTTCTGTCTTTCTTCCAGGACACATTTATAACTGAGCTCTAGCCTTTGACTTTATTCTTAGTGGGTTGTAGTGAGCTAGGGTCTAGGCTGTGACCATCTCTACAATGCTTTTCCTGTAAATAAATATCCTCTCTGTTTCATGAACCTTTGCTCAGGTCACTAGTCCTGCTCTCCAGAAAGGTCTTTGTCTCACACCTACAGAGCGCTTCAGCCTTCAACACCGTAAGATGTTATAGACTGCTATTACCTTCTTTCATCTTGGGAGATTGAAACTAAAATGTCATCCAGCCCTATTTCTATGACGACATGAGACATGAATAAAGCACTTCTCCAGAAGGTCCCACATATATGTAAACCTACCTTTCAGTCTTTCAATATAACAGTAGACGTCAAACTTTTCTGATGCTGGGCGCATACCATACGATCTCACTCCAGGGAAGTTCTCCTTGTCTCCTGCACATTTACTGCGTGGAAAGACAATGGGATACCTGGCCAACAAGGATGAATTTGTCAATTTGGCATGCACTAAAAACCCAACTTTTCCAGCTAGCTGGTCTGGCCTAATACCTTAGGGGTTTTAAATTTTAAATTGTTGAATTTTAAATTTTTAAATT